>JASAMX010025116.1:0-10206 GCA_030248175.1 Microlaimidae sp. YZB2_3
TGTAACGTACAGAAATATGAGGCCGAATAGGGTAACTGACTTAATTTCGGCCACACCTTAATTTCGGCCACCAATTTAGGGTGTTAGAAAATTGGCTTATTTTTAAAACACAAAAGAACTAGCACAAAAGTAACTGGATTAATGTTGAATAAAGTGTTTTTGCAAAAGTTTTTTATTTTTGTTATTCTACATTATCAACATTTTCATACAAAAAGTGACTTTTCTGTGATTTTCCTAATTTTTGCTTTGTGTTTAAACTGCATCAAATTTAAAACGAAGCAATATATAACCTTAAAATATCGTCTATTTAAGGCTCAAAGTGTTTAATTTTCATGTTTTGATATTTTCTTCAAAATCATTTTGCAATGCGTTTAACTAACTGCGCATTTTAAGATTCCGTTAATTTCGGCCACCTGAAAATTTAGGTGAAAGAACCTGCCGTTTTTTACTGTTTTTAAATATCATTGTACTACCGTATTTATAAAGAATTTTTTTTGCTCGTTTGACTTTGTTTTGACGTTTTTTAAGCCAAAAATAAAAATTGAACAAAAAATACAAATTATTAAAACTTGTTTTTTAAGGTTTTGACATAATTATTTAAAGTCTTGCTAATAACTATTAAAGTTCGCAAACGGGAAAAATTAAGTTATATGTACCAAGAACAATACCTAAGGGTAAATTTGCAACCTTTAGAAATTTTTATTGTTCGTTTAAGCAATAGTTATGGCCAGTTTTTTGTAGGTGGCCGAAATAAATGGCACGCGCCTTAATTTCGGTCACTTTAAAAAAAAAGTTTAAACCTTCACTGATTTTTAAGTGTAACAAAAATATTCAAATTTTGCACTGGAATAACAAATATAGCTATTGTTTGGTTTTTAGGCCAAATTTTGGCTTGATTAAAAAAGCCAGAAAAAAACTTATTCAAAAAAATAAAAAAAGGTGGCCGAAATTAAGTCAGTTACCCTAAAGATCGAGTTTTTGAAAAGGAAAAAAAGGAGATTGCGAAATATTTTTCTATTTTCAGCTTTTTGACTGAAAAAGGAGCGATACAGTACTTGAACCTGAAATCTTAGCCTCAGTATCTCAATGACTGACGTGCTGCGTTACACCATCGCTCGACGGTACTACATTACAACTCATATTTATAAGGCGTCATATTTTTGAAACATTAACACAACGGGAGTTGTGACAAAACGTAGAAAGTGGAAAACCAATCAAGGCCGGCAAACATGAAATTCTATTGTATTTTATTTATTATTTGTTTTGCGTCGGGTATTAAAATTAAATACTGCATAAGATAAGCATAAAAGATTTAAAAATTCTGTGTTTTCCAAAATATCAATCTAGTTTTACAATCGCTTTTGCGCTTTGTACGTTTTATGAAAAATAATGTAAAAATATGACGTCTTATAAATACGAGTTGTAATGTAACACCGTCGAGCGATGGTGTAACGAAACACGTCAGTAAATGAGGTACTGAGGCTGGAGATTACAGGTTCAAGTCCTGTATCGCTCATTTTTCAGTCAAAAAAGCTAAAAACAGCAAATTGTTTCGCAATCTTTCTTTCAAAAACTCGATTTAGGGTAACTGACTTAATTTTGGCCACCTTTTTTTATTTTTTTGAATAAGTTTTTTCTGGCTTTTTCAATCAAGCCAATATTTGGCCTAAATATCAAACAATAGCTATATTTGTTATTCCAGTACAAAATTTGAATATTTCTGCTACACTTAAAAATCAGTGAAAGTTTAAACTTTTTTTTTTAAAGTGGCCGAAGTTAAGGCGCGTGCCATTTATTTCGGCCACCTACAAAAAACTGGCCATAACTATTGCTTAAACGAACAATAAAAATTTCTAAAGGTTGCAAATTTACCCTTAGGTATTGTTCTTGGTACATATAACTTAATTTTTCCCGTTTGCGAACTTTAATAGTTACTAGCAAGACTTTAAATATTTATGTCAAAACCTTAAAAAAAGTTTTAATAATTTGTATTTTTTTGTTCAATTTTTATTTTTGGCTTAAAAAACGTCAAAACAAAGTCAAACGAGCAAAAAAAAAATTCTTTATAAATACGGTAGTACAATGATATTTAAAAACAGCAAAAAACGGCAGGTTTTTTCACCTAAATTTTCAGGTGGCCGAAATTAACGGAATCTTAAAATGCGCAGTTAGTTAAACGCATTGCAAAATGATTTTGAAGAAAATATCAAAACATGAAAATTAACAACTTTGAGCCTTAAATAGACGATATTTTAAGATTATATAGTGCTTCGATCTAAATTTGATGCAGTTTAAACACAAAGCAAAAATTAAGAAAATCACAAAAAATTCACTTTTTGTATGAAAATGTTGATAATGAAGAATAAAAAATAAAAAACTTTTGCAAAAACACTTTATTCAATATTCATCAGTTATTTTTGTGCTAGTTCTTTTGTGTTTTAAAAATAAGCCAATTTTCTAACACTCTAAATTGGTGGCCGAAATTTTGGCCGAAATTAAGTCAGTTACCCTATTCGGCCTCATATTTCTGGACGTTACAGTTTCAAGAAAAATAGGTTAAGAATTTCAAACTTTTTTAACTAAAACACTGGATTAAAATTACGCAAAAACCCCGATTATTTAAAAACTTTTATTCTAACTACTATGTCTACCTAAGCCTGACGGTATGAGATGAGATGTGTTCCATCTTCGTCGAATGTGTTCCCATACTTTGCGAGAACATCGTTAACACTAATGCACGTCACCAGTACGAACAGCTCCCAAAATAAGTTTTAATAGTACAACTTTTATTAAAGTCTTCCACGTTAAATTATACTTTTTCTACAGATTATTTTTGGTTCCTAAGATAAAGAAAAAGATTACACTTAATTTTATCTAAATAAACGTTTAAAAATAAATGTTGCATGCTTTTATAATTATTGTGTTACACAATTGATTGCAATTTTGACAAAATTTTGACAATTATTTAAAAAAAAAAACGGGGATCGGGATGAGAATAATATAATGCTGCAGCCAGCATTATCTTTTGATGATGTCGTCGTTAAACGGCTAAGAGAAAAGCGTGACGGAAGTCCCTGCACTACGATTGCTGACAAGTCTGTCGCAGTTCTGCCGCTCCTAATGAAGATCATGGATCAGAAGAATAATTGGAACGATTTCCTAGCAGCCAAAGGAACAGCGAAGAAAAGACTTTACCGAAGCAACATTCTCTGCCACAAGAGCAAGCAGAAGAAGAATAATATATACTGAATTTTAAAATTTTACCTTTTCAGTTATTATTTAAGCAATATATGCTCCCATTATGTTATTATTAGCATTATGTTATTTGCCAGCAAAAGATTGAAAACAAACCAAGTAAGCATCTACAAAAATTTATTGTGGTATACATGCTTTACAGATGCTTTATTGTAGTATATGTTTTAAACTGCACACCGCATGGAACCCTTGCTGCTTTTATCGGGTGCAAAAAATCGACAGTGCTGAAGAAAAAACATAACCCAACACAGACCTGTGCACGGTCTGGAAATGCCCCCTCGCTTTATTAGAGGATTTGCCCCCCCTGCTCCGAAAAATGAAAAAGTAGCCAAAAAGTATGACGCCATTTTTGACTTAATATGACGGCATTTATTCGCCACTTTTCTGCAGTTTTTAGCCTATTTGAATACATTTTAAGCCATTTTAGACCTTTTTTATTCCCACAATGTCGGTTTTGTTTGTCTTTTTTCTCTTTCCTTTCTATTTACTATTTTTTTCTCTTTCCTTTCTTTTTACTCTTTTTTTCTCCCTGCTTGCCCCCCCGTATCAAAAAAGTTGCGATCCCGTGCCCTCCCCGTTTTGGAATTGCCCCCCAATAAAGGTGGGACATAGATGAACAAAGGGGAAGAGTAGGGTGGGGTCCACCCCACCTAGCCTCGAAAATTTGCCCCCCCCTCTTGAAAAAAATCCAGGGGCCCCCCTCCCCTCAAATTTTCGAAATTTTTACCCCTGACTGACCCCCCTCTAGATTTTGAAATCTGACCCCCCTCCCCTCACGAGAAAATTTTAAGTCCATGTTTATACTATGTTTCCTTCCAAAAACGTAAATTCATGTTTTACACCCTTTTTATACCTCAATATCACTTTTTATTCAATAAAATGTAGTATTATCTTATTATTTAAATGGTTTAAAAGTATTTTGCTTCGGAAATTGGACCCCACCTGACCCCCCTCTATGTTTCAAAGTCTTCTACCCCGGGTCGACCTCCCTAGAAAGCTAGGGGGGTTGGCCCCACCCCTAGTTAACCCCCTAGATTTTGAAATTTTATTTACCCCGCATAAACACCCCCCTAGCTTTTTGACCGTGTTCATCTATGGGGGGAGTGCACAGGTCTGCCTAACATAAGCACAACTACAGCAAGATTAAATTAAAACCAGGAATGAATAAATTCCAGTTAAACTCAATATAAAGCAGCTAAATCATAGGTGAGAAAGGGGGGGGGGGGCAGGGTGGGGTCCACCCCCCCTAGCCTCGAAATTTGGGGGCCCCACTAGAAAAAAATCTAGGGCCCCCCCCTTCCCCCAAATTTCCGAATTTTTTACCCCTGACCCCCCTCTAGATTTTGAAATCTGACCCCCCCTCCCCCTCGGGAAAATTTTAGGTACCTTTTTTATACTAAATTTTCTTCCAAAAACGTGAATTTTCATCACATATTCATGCTTTTACACCCTTTTTATACATGAATATGGCTTTTTATTCAATAAAATGTAGTATTATCCTATAAAAAGAACAATTATTAAAGTTATTATGGTTTAAAACTGTTTTGCTTTGGACACCGGACTCCACCTGACCCCCCTCTAGATTTCAAAATTTTGCACCCAGGGTCGACCCCCCCTAAAAAGCTAGGGGGGGTCCGGACCCCCCTGGGACCCCCCTCCTAGAATTCAAAATTTGATTTACCCCGGGTAACCACCCCCCTAGCTTCCCCGACCGTGCTCACCTATGAGCTAAATAGAAACGTTAAATTCTTAATAAAAGAAAATGATAGGACAAGAACGCAAAAATAAAATAGTAGAAAAAACAGAGATGATTTTTAGTAATAGCTCCAGAGACCATACATGTTTTAGACATTGTAAAAATTTTAGTACGTGTAAATACGATCGATGTTTTAGGCTTTGTATAAAGTTTAGTAAGTGTAACACAAAAATTTTAGTAAGTGTGTTACAGTAACACCTAAAAGCTGTTAGGGAGAGAACGCCGAAGGGAAATGATAAAAAGGGAAAGAAAGCACAGATAATTTTTAGTAATTGCAACTGCGAACAGACATTATGTTTTTAGGCAGTATAAAAATTTTAGTAAATCAAATGTAATACATAAAAGTTTTTAGTATAAATTTAGCTAAAATTAAAGTTTTAAATTGGAAACCAGAGTCACATATTAGCCATACACAGAGTTTTAAGTTACCTTGGGTAAGTTGAAAATAGGGAATAAGAGCTTTTCTAAACACCGGCTGTCTAAATAAAGATCTTTCTGGAATCTCGCCTAATAACAGATCCACAACAATAACAAATTTCTGCACCTATAATTAAAGAAAAATACATTGATTGCTTAAAAAAATCGAAGCACTTGCTTAATTTTAAAGAAACTAAAATACAGAATCAAATTTGGTATATTTTGAAAGGTTCAGTTTCAACATTTTTACTTGAACAATTTCTTAATCGATACGCAGAATGAAACTTTGATAGAAAACAACAAAATAGCGGGTGTCCGACAAGCTTCTCGCCGGACGGACAGAGCGTGCCGGATGGTCAAGACCTATCCTGAAGGAAGAATTGTTGTTGGCCCACAACAACAACAAAATAACGGGCGTAATATTAAAGTACGGTTAAGTAGTATTAAAGTAATATTAAAGTAAGGCTAAGTTATTACGTAGTTGTTAAAATATAATACAGTTTTGGTAAAAACCAGCGGTTTTTTATTAATTTTTCCTAAATCATAAAAAGTATAAAGTACGTGAAGCAATTTTAATTTTAATTAGCATTCCGAATTTTTTATTCCTGACCCCCCTCTAGAGTTTGAAATCTAACCCCCCCCCTCCCCCTTCGGGAAAATTTTAGGTACTTTTTTTATACTAAATTTTCTTCCAAAAACGTGATTTTTTAACGCATATTTATGTTTTTACACCTTATTTACACCAGAATATAGCTTTTTATTCAATAAAATGTAGAATTATCCTATAAAAAGAACAATTATTAAAGTTATTATGGTTTAAAATTGTTTTGCTTAGGACACCGTAAGCTACCTGACTACCTTCTAGATTTCAAAATTTTGCACCTCGGGTCGACCCCCCTAAAAACTAAGGGGGTGTCGACCCCCTTGGGACCCCCATTCCAGAATTTAAAATTCGATTTACCCCGGGTAACCACCGCCCCTAGCTTCCAGGACCGTTCTCACCTATGAGCACAGGTGGGCAGTAGGGCGAGTTGTAAACCACTCCCAAAACCAGAAAACTGCTAACTATCTTAGCCAAACACGACCACCAAAGCTAGAGCGTAATGTCTTGACCCCGGGTAAATGGCGTTGGGGAAAGGGGTCCGGTCCGATTCCCACTGGTTTTTTTTCTTGGGAAGGTAAAAAGGCGTAAAATTACTGATTTGTGTTAAAAATTCACGTTTTTGGTGGAAAATTTAGGTTAAAAATTGTATCTAAAATTTTCTCGAAAGAAATAGGTCAGATACAAAAGTCCGAAGGCGTTTAGGGTGAAAATATTCGGAATGCTAATTAAAATTAAAATTGCTTCACGTACTTTATACTTTTTATGATTTAGGAAAAATTAAATAAAAAACCGCTGGTTTTTACCAAATGGATTAATATTTCGAACAACTACGTAAAATTAAGCCTTACTTTAATATTACTTTAATATATTACCGTACTTTATTATTACGCCCGTATTTGTTGTGGGGCGAAACAACAATTTCTTTCTTCAGGATAGGTCTTGACCATCCGGACACGCGCTGTCCGTCCCGGCGAGAAGCTTGTCGGACACCCGCTATTTTGTTGTTTTCTATCAAAGTTTCATTCTGCGTATAGATTAACAAATTGTTCAAGTAAAAATGTTAAAACTGAACCTTTCAAAATATACCAAATTTGATTCTATATTTTAGTTTCTTTAAAATTAAGCAAGTGCTTCGATTTTTTTAAGCAATCAATGTATTTTTCTTTAATTGATAGGTGCAGGAAACTGTTATTGTTGTGGATCTGTTATTAGGCGAGATTCCAGAAAGATCTTTATTTAGACAGCCGGTGTTTAGAAAAGCTCTTATTCCCTACTTTCAACTTACCCGAGGTAACTTGAAACTTTGTGTATGGCTAATATGTGACTCTGGTTTCCAATTTAAAACTTTAATTTTAGCTAAATTTATACTAAAAACTTTTATGTATTACATTTGATTTACTAAAATTTTTTATACTGCCTAAAAACATAATGTCTGTTCGCAGTTGCAATTACTAAAAATTATCTGTGCTTTCTTTCCCCTTTTTATCATTTCCCTTCGGCGTTCTCTCCCTAACAGCTTTTAGGTGTTACTGTAACACACTTACTAAAATTTTTGTGTTACACTTACTAAACTTTATACAAAACCTAAAACATGGATCGTATTTACACGTACTAAAATTTTTACAATGTCTAAAACATGTATGGTCTCTGGAGCTATTACTAAAAATCATCTCTGTTTTTTCTACTATTTTATTTTTGCGTTCTTGTCCTATCATTTTCTTTTATTAAGAATTTAACGTTTCTATTTAGCTCATAGGTGAGCACGGTAGGGGAAGCTAGGGGGGGGGGGTGGTTACCCGGGGTAAATCTAATTTTGAATTCTAGGAGGGGGGTCCCAGGGGGGTCAGGAACCCCCCCTACCTTTTAGGGGGGTCGACCCCTGGGTGCAAAATTTTGAAATCTAGAGGGGGGGTCAGGTGGGGTCCGGTGTCCAAAGCAAAACAGTTTTAAACCATAATAACTTTAATAATTGTTCTTTTTATAGGATAATACTACATTTTATTGAATAAAAAGCCATATTCATGTATAAAAAAGGGTGTAAAAGCATGAATATGTGATGAAAATTCACGTTTTTGGAAGAAAATTTAGTATAAAAAAGGTACCTAAAATTTCCCTAGGGGGAAGGGGGGGGGTCAGATTTCAAAATCTATTGGGGGGTCAGGGGTAAAAAATTCGGAAATTTGGGGGGAGGGGGGCCCTAGATTTTTTCCTAGGGGGCCCCAAAATTTCGAGGCTAGGGGGGTGGACCCCACCCTGCCCCCTTTTTTCTCACCTATGATTTAGCTGCTTTATATTGAGTTTAACTGGAATTTATTCATTCCTGGTTTTAATTTAATCTTGCTGTAGTTGTGCTTATGTTAGGCAGACCTGTGCACTCCCCCCATAGATGAACACGGTCAAAAAGCTAGGGGGGTGTTTACGCCGGGTAAATAAAATTTCAAAATCTAGGGGGTTACCTAGGGGGGGTCGAACCCCCCTAGCTTTCCAGGGGGGGTCGACCCGGGGTGGAAGATTTTGAAACCTAGAGGGGGGTCAAGTGGGGTCCAATTTCCGAAACAAAATGCTTTTAAACCATTAAATGTTTAATAATAAGATAATACTACATTTTATTGAATAAAAAGCGATATTTAGGTATAAAAAGGGTGTAAAACATGAATTTACGTTTTTGGAAGGAAACATAGTATAAAAAAGTACTTAAAATTTTCTCGAGAGGGGAGGGGGGGTCGGATTTCAAAATCTAGAGGGAAAAATTTCGAAAATTTGAGGGGAGGGGCCCCCTGAATTTTTTTCTAGGGGGGGAGGCAAATTTTCGAGGCTAGGTGGGGTGGACCCCACCCTACTCTTCCCCTTTGTTCATCTATGTCCCTTCTTTATTGGGGGGCAATTCCAAAACGGGGAAGGCACGGGATCGCAACTTTTTTGATACGGGGGGGCAAGCAGGGAGAAAAAAAGAGTAAAAAGAAAGGAAAGAGAAAAAAATAGTAAAAAGAAAGGAAAGAGAAAAAAGACAAACAAAACCGAAAATGTGGGAATAAAAAAGGTCTAAAATGGCTTAAAATGTATTCAAATTGGCTAAAAACTGCAGAAAAATGGCGATGATGGCGTCATATTAAGTCAAAAATGGCGTCATAATTTTTGGCTACCTTTTCATTTTTGGGCAGGGGGGGGGGGCAAATCCTCTAATAAAGCGAGGGGGCATTTCCAGACCGTGCACAGGTCTGTGTTGGGTTATGTTTTTTCTCTTCAGCACTGTCGATTTTATGCACCCGATAAAAGCAGCAAGGGTTCCATGCGGTGTGGCAGTTTAAAGCATATACTACAATAAAGCATCTGTAAAGCATGTATACCACAATAAATTTTTGTAGATGCTTACTTGTTTTGTTTTCAATCTTTTGCTGCAAATAACATAATGCTAATAATAACATAATGGGACATATATTGCTTAAATAATAACTGAAATAAATTTTAAAATTCAGTATATATTATTCTTCTTCTTCTGTTTGCTCTTGTGGCAGAGAATGTTGCTTCGGTAAAGTCTTTTCTTCGCTGTTCCTTTGGCTGCTAGGAAATTGTTCCAATTATTCTTCTGATCCATGATCTTCATTAGGAGCGGCAGAACTGCGACAGACTTGTCAGCAATCGTAGTGCAGGGACTTCCGTCACGCTTTTCTCTTAGCCGTTTAACGACGACATCATCAAAAAATAATGCTGGCTGCAGCATTATATTATTCTCATCCCGATCCCCGTTTTTTTTTTAAATAATTGTGAAAATTTTGTCAAAATTGTAATCAATTGTGTAACACAATAATTATAAAAGCATGCAACATTTATTTTTAAACGTTTATTTAGATAAAATTAAGTGTAATCTTTTTCTTTATCTTAGGAACCAAAAATAATCTGTAGAAAAGATAATTTAACGTGGAAGACTTTAATAAAAGTTGTACCATTAAAACTTATTTTGTAGCTGTTCGTACTGGTGACGTGCATAAGTTTAACGATGTTCTCGCAAAGTATGGGAACACATTCGACGAAGATGGAACACACTCACTTATTGTCAGGCTTAGGTAAATAGTAGTTAGAATAAAAGTTTTTAAATAATCGGGGTTTTTGCGTAATTTTAATCCAGTGTTTTAGTTAAAAAAGTTTGAAATTCTTAACCTATTTTTCTTGAAAC
>JASAMX010025117.1:0-16235 GCA_030248175.1 Microlaimidae sp. YZB2_3
ATTTGTAACACTTCGTTCAGTTACGTATTGCTCAATAGAAATTTTAATTCCAAATGATACTTATTACAAATTTTAAGGTTTTTTATGCCTATACATTTAAAACATATGTTTAAACGTTAATAAAAGGATAATAAGGGTTTATAGTAGTTTTTGTAAACATGTATGCCTTAACTACTCAACAATAATCGATTTGAAATTGAAAAACTAAGATAAATTGTCAATTTAAACTACCCGCGTAGCGGGAAAATTTTGGATTTTTGACTATTGGAAGGCATCAGGAAAGTTTCTGTATTAATATTAAAGAAAAAATTTTTCTTTCCCAAAATTTAAAAAACGTAAGGGTCCCCCCTTACAAAAAAATCCGGCTTCGCCGGATTTCGGGGGGGGGGGCGGGCGGGCCCGCCCCCTCCCGCCGCATATTTGGTCTATGAAAGTCTATATCTAACTCCCTCACTAGCATACGTGAGCACGGTTCCGGAAGCTAGGGGGGTAGTGGTGATTACCTGGGGTAAATCGCATTTTGAATTCTAAGCGGGGGGTCCTGGGGGTTCGGACCCCCCTAGCTTTTAGGGGGAGGGTCGACCTCGGGTGCAAAATTTTTAAATCTAGAGGGGGCATAGGTGGGCAGCCTCCCGGATTTTGGGGGGGTATAGGGGGGGGGGGGTCAAATTTTAGCGGGGGTGTCCAGTAAGACCCAAATTTTGAGGGGGGGGGGTGTATCCAATATTTACGCGCTGCCTTAAAATGAGCTTAAAACGCGTAAAAAACGTAAAACAAGCTTATAAATGCTTTAAAACTGTGTAAGATTAAAATAAGACCTTATTGCAATTTATAAATTTTATTTTTTAATTCTTTTAATAATAATGTGCAATGGCGCAGTCCGGTTTTGATTTCAGGGGCGTCGGGGTGGGGGGGGGAAGAAAAAGTGTTGTCAAAGCGGCGCAAAGCGCCGCCACCTGCGCCGCGTAGCGGTGCCAGCTGCTGCTAAGCGTCGGCCGGGGGGTCTGTGGGTGTTTTCACAGCCGCCGGAGGCGAAAATTTTTTAAATATGTATTTAAAACTGCTTAAAAATTGTCCCCTGAGATCGCGTGAACATACATTTTACTTTTATTTTTTTACCTAATTTCTACATAATTTTCTGTGATCTTAAAAATTCAGTCAGGGGGTTTCGGGGGAACAATGCCCCCTGGAGAAAATTTATAATTTTGAGGCGCTAAAATACACTAGAAATTTTAATTCCAAATGATACTAATTACAAAATTTAAGGTTTTTTTATAGCTATACTATACATTTATAACATGTGTTTAAAACGTTAAAAAAAAGGATAATAGTGTTTATAGTAGTTTTATTAAACATGTATGCCTTAACTACTGAATGGGATAATCGATTTGCAATTGAAAAACTAAGATAAATTGCCAATTTAAACTGCCCGCGTAGCGGGGAAATTTAAACTGCCCACGTAGCGGGGGAATTTAAAGGTAATAAAAGGTAATGAACGGGGAAATAAGGTAATAAACACTCCGCCCCCTCCGCGTAAATCTTTTTTCGTCATTTTAAAACAATTAAAAATTTTTTTTTGGGCGGCTATTTGGGGGGGGGGGGGGTGTCCCCGACTACCCCAAATTTAAAGGGGGGTGTTAGCAAAATCCCAAATTTTGGGGGGGTAAAACACCCCCAACCCCCCCCCCTGCCCACCTATGAGAGGGGGTAAGGTGTCTGGCATAGAATAGTTTTTAAACCATAATATCTTTAATAATTGTTCGTTTTATTAGGGTAATACTAAATTTTATTGAATAAATAGCGATATTTGAATAAATAGCACAATAAATAGCGATTTAGCGAAATAAAAAAGAGGGTGTAATCCCTCCCACCCACAGACCTGTTCACTGCCCCCCGGGGTTATACTGAGGGGGTCAATTCCAAAATGGGGGGAGCACGGGGGGGCAAGTTTTTTGAAAGGGGGGGGGGGGGATACAACAGGGGGGACAAGCAGGGGAGAAAGAAAAAGAGAAAAAGGAGAAAAAAAGAAGAGAAAAGGGAAAAAAGGGACAAATAAGCGGAAATAAGGTAAAAATAGGTCTAAAATGGCTTAAAATACATTGAAATAGGCTAAAAACTGCAAAAAATTCGCGATGATGGCGTCATCATAGGTCAAAAATGGTGTCATCATTTTAGGGTACTTTTTCATTTTTAGCCGGGGGGGCAATAAAACGGGAGGCATTTCCAGACCGTGCACAGGTCTGCTCCACCCTGCCCCCATAGGTGTTTTTGGTTGGGTCCGCTAGAGGGGGGGTCCACCCCCAGGTAGAAGGCCAACATTTTTTAAGGGGGGTCCAGGGGGATCCGGACCCCCCTGGCTTTTTAGGGGGGTCAACCCCGGGTGCGAGATTTCAAATTTAGGGGGTTCAGGGGGGACCATTTTTTTAGCAAAATTTTTTTAACTCAATAATTTAAGTGTTTTTAGGTCTAATATTGAATTTTATGTATTAAAACAGCCTATTTAGGCCTAAAAAGTGTATTTAACCACTGTTTTTAACTAAAAAACCGTGTTTTTGACAGTAAATAAAAAAATATACTTCCAAATTGGTTGGGAGGGGGGAAGGGGGGTCAGCCTTGCTAGGGGGGCCAGGCCGGACCGCTCTCGAGCTTTTGGGAGAAGGGGGGCCCTGAATTTTTTCTAGGGGGGGTCCAAAATTTTGGCTCTAGGGGAGGGGGGGGGGGTGGGGGTGGACCTCTCTGTCCCCCCCAAAAACACCTATGCCTGCCCCCATACATGGGCAAGTTGGTCCGGAATGGGGGGTTAAACCCCAAATTAGGGGGGTTAAAATCCGAGAAACGCAAAGTACCCATATCGATTTTGATTTTGAAGGAAAAATAGGTAAAAAACGCTAATTTTAGGTCAAAAAGCCCTTTTTATTGCATTTTTGAGCTTTTTATTGCTTAAAACATTCATTTTCACCTCAAAACTTAAGTTTGGAGGCAGTTAGGAGTCATTTTAAAGACATTTTTTTTCTTCATTTTTCCAAAATTGGGGGGGGTTAACTTTTTCTCCCCCCCCACTTCTGAGTGGGGGGGTTAAACCCCACTTCTCAGAATTTGGGGGGGGGGTTAACCCCCCCCAACCCCCCCGTGCCCATGTATGCCTGCCCCCCTTTTTTACCTATGTCAACTAGTACTAAAAATCAACATCTTTTTTTTGGTAATATTTTCGCATTTTTTTATCTGTTTTTACAAAATTTTTGCCATTTTTGTCAGATATTTTTACAAAATTTTCACTTTTTTGCACTTTTTTTCCTTTTTCCCTCTGTTTTATATTAGAGCCACAATGCGAAATGTTGGCGGAGGAAGGGAGGGGGGGGGGTTTGGGGTATCGCCCAGCCGCCGGTAGAGAATGAATTTTTTGTAATGTGCTAAAAACTGCTTAAAAATTGTCAGCAGCATTAACATGGCGTGAACATATATATTTTGTTTTTAACTAATTTCTACGGAATTTCGTTTGATTTCCTAAACTAATTTAAGAAAAGGGGGTAATCCCACAAATCCACTCCCCTCACATATATCATTTTTAGTACGGTTAGTGAGGACTACCAAAATTTAGGAAGTCGTGCGTCAGAAAAATGTGCATACATAATCTACTATAAACGCAACTTTAACGTTCTTTTAGATTCTCTTAAAAAGATAAACACCGGTGTATAACTATTTACTTCCTACTTTAATTTATAAAAATCAAACTACAAAATAACTTCTAACTACCTTGAAACTTTTTTTGAACTATAAAATTCAAAAAGAACAGTTTTTTAAATAAAATTAGTATATATATATATATTTTTACATATTGTTCTTTGAACCAACTTGCCATGTATGATCAGCGGGCTTCATATTTTAAACGTTATGAAAGGATTATAAAATTTTTCTTGCGCTTCGTGCATGTGTTTGTAATATCAAAGTATCGTTTTTTTATTTCAGTACTGTTTATAAATATTTAGCTAAAAAATAAAAAAAACGCAAAACAAAACTTTTAATAGGTAACAATTTGGTACCTTAAGCTCGATTCACACTGCTGCAATAGGCGACAGTAACTTGCGATAGGCGACTGCATAGGTGGGCGGGGCGTTATACCCCCAAAAATCCCAACTATAGCCGACACCCCCCACCCTAAAATTTGGGGGTACCTCGGACACCCCCCTTAGAAATTGGGGGGTCCCAGCACTAAAAACGCTAAATATTGGGTATTTGAGGTATACCCCAAAAATTTTTTAGGGACACCCCCCTCACCAAATTTCAGGGGTCAGGTATACCCTTAAATCCGGTAGGCTGGCCACCTATGGGCGACTGGCGATAGTGGATCAAAGTTCTAATCTTATCGCAATTTAACGATAGGCAACAGCCAAAACACATGAAGTTTCAATATATTACGTGTGAAATTAGTAAATTCGCAATTTATGCAGAGAAATAACGCTTCGCTTCCTTCAATTGAAGTTAAATAAATACACACAACATTATATTTTGTTTTTTTTTTGCGTTTGGCCAAATGTTTTCAGAAGGATATGGATGAAAATTTGCGTGGTAATTCAATTTAAAATTCAAGACGGTAATTTAAAATTTAACAAAACTTAATACAAATTTAATTATCGTTTCCAACCATTGGTTGGTTCTAAAAAACATTTTTGAATCCAGGGTTTTTGAGCCAGGATTTTGGAAAGGGGGGTTGTACTCGTACTCCATACAAATTTTTCGAAAAGGGGGGGGTTCTAGGGGATTGTGCTCCAAATTTTCCAAATACCGTAGAAAAGACATTAAAAAGGGTAAAAAAATGTGCGCTTCGCGCTCAGTGATTTTTTTGCTGTTATTTGCATTGTTTTTTCAAGTTAAACTTGAAAAATTTTAGGTTTAAAAAGGTATAACATTAAAAATCGTGGACAACACGACAAAATTTTCAAAAATTGTATTTGAAACACATTAAAAACCACTTAAAAGTTGTAAAAAGTTCTATAAGTGTCGAGCGCTGAGCGGAGCAAAGCGCGAGAATTTTTTTTTTAATTGGTTCTCTTAAGACCCCCTAATTTTTACCTCAGCCAGACCAAAAGGGGGGTTACAACCCCCATAACCCCCTGGCTACGCCCTTGAATGTTCATAATGTTTATGAAACAGCGGTCTGGCTTTAAAAATACCATAGTTTAAAACACAAAAAGGTAATGCTTAGATTAGTGATGTTTCTATTCTTCTATTCTCAAATGTCATCCTCCTTAAAGCTTAGTCATTTAAAGCGGAGGGAGCTCTAAAGTTTTGGAGCTCCGCCGCTAAAGCGAGTGATATCAAGCTTATTCAAGCTGGAAACTAGCCTTGAAAAATGCTCTAAGAATAGAGCAGGAAAAAGGGGCGATTTTTCCCCGGGCGTATGTTTAGACAGAAAAGATGTAGACTAGTCTGAGATGGACATTATGTGGACTATAGGAATATTTGCATGGTTTGGCCAGCTGCTCTAAATAAAAATTTCTACGATATGATAATGATTTGTTTATACATTGATCTAATCACACAGATGTTGCATTTTTTTTAGTTTGATGAAATGTCAATTGAAAAAATCATATCACACAACTGCAAGCGCGAAATCGCCACTTTTTCAATTAGAAGGTTATATTTGTATGTTAAGAAACAACTATAAATTTGAAAAAGTGGCGATTTCGCGCTTGTCAAAGATTGCTGTGTGTATGATTTTTTCAATTGACATTTCATCAAACTAAAAAAAAATGCAACAGTGCTGTGTGATTAGATCAATGTATAAACAAATCATTATCATATCGTAGAAATTTTTATTTAGTGAGCAGCTGGCTAAACAAATGCAATTTCCTATAGTCCACATAATGTCCATCTCAGA
The DNA here is from genome assembly GCA_030248175.1 of Microlaimidae sp. YZB2_3. NCBI lineage: Eukaryota > Metazoa > Nematoda > Chromadorea > Desmodorida > Microlaimidae > Microlaimidae sp. YZB2_3. Next base: position 5,879 of record JASAMX010025117.1, read on the forward strand.
CTAGTCTACATCTTTTCTGTCTAAACATACGCCGGAAAATCGCCCCTTCTCCCTGCTCTATACTGAGAGCATTTATCAAGGCTAGTAAACTTTTTTTTGAATTAAATTAAAAAATAGCCTAATAAACTATAGTTTTAGCTGCGCAATGACATATGTTTATAATCATTCCGTTGCCGAGATAAAATAAAAAAATAATAAGAAGAAGATGAATTTAAATTACAAAATTAACCCACGTTGTTTAATTATAGTTAGTGCGGTGCAGATGCGCTCCAGAAAAGTTTACTACGTTCTCTAAATATAGTTGGCGCGATGCCGTGCGCCAATGATTGCAATTATAATTTTTAAGTAAAAATAATAATAATAATAATAAGATGATGAACATGAATAACAAAATTTACTCACGTTGTCTAAGTATAGTTGGCGCGGTGCCGTGGGTTAAATTGCGTTGGCACCCCGCACCACCGATGATTAGCGCGCGTGGCGCTCCGCGCCACCGACGCTTATTATTATTTTTTAATAAATAAAACTTTGAATTAATTTTGTCATCAGTAATGAAGAATTAAAAAAAAGTACTCTGTTGTTTTTGCCGTTTTCCGCGCGGTTGAAGCAGATGGCGCTGGGAACTGGCGCCGTTTCTGCCACCAATTAAACCGTCTGCTATTTTTGTGCGGTTTTTATGAGGGGATGTTGGTTGTCTGCTCTGTACAATCCTTATTGTTGCCAAAAGGCTGTTATTGTGCGGTTGGGAGTTTTTTATTTGTCTAATTTTCATTTTTTTATTTTGATCAATAAATCGATAACAAGGACCTAAATGAAAAAAGTGCTTCTAAAGTTGCGTAATTCCTTCTTCTTTCTATGGCCATGTTTATTTTTGATCAATCAGTAACGATGAGGATATGTTTTAAGAATGGAGCGTGGATAATAAAGAAGAAGAAGAAGAAGAAGAAGAAGAAGAAGAAGAAGAAGGTTCTGTTTCTTTCCCGTCTTGGGGCGCGGCGCGGGGCCGCCGGGCGCCCCCCCCCCAATATGTTTAAAATTTCTTAAATTAAAGAATGATATTTCTTTTTTTTGAATCTTATTTTGGTCAATAAGGCGCATCCACTGTCACAGAATTTCGTTTTTTGATGCATCCTTTTAATAACTAAATGTAATGTTGTAATATTAGCTACAATTGCGACTGAATACGACATTTTTTGGAAATAAAAGTTAGAGAAAGCTTTTAACAATGTTAAAAATTGAAACAAATACACTATCACCTATCGCATTTTTCTAGTGTGAACTGAACGGCACTATCGCCTGTCGCCTATCGTAGCAGCAAAAATATATAATATACCGAAAAATGTGCAACTCCTATATAAAAAAAGTACAGAAAAGGTGGCCTTTATAATGAGCCTCTCCATTTAAATGACACTCTCCACTATAATGGCATAGTAGCCATTTTAATTCGGCGAGTTAAAATGGAGAGGAAGCTATTATAATAGCCATTTATTGACTTAATTTCACTTCATATATACTCACAAGTCTAATACTGTCCGGGCCGCACGAGTTTCTGCGTGTTGGATAGTATTAAACCAATACGGGGAAACTCGTGCGGCCCGGACAGTATTAGACTTGTGAGTATATATTAAGTGAAATTAAGTCAATAAATGGCTATTAATAGCTTTCTTTCCATTTTAACTCGCCGAATCAAAATGGCTACTATGCCATTATAGTGGAGAGTGTCATTTAAATGGAGAGGCTCATTATAAAGGCCACCTTTTCTGTACTTTTTTTATATAGGAGTTGCACATTTTTCGGTATATTATATATTTTTGGTAGCAGTATGTGAATCGAGCTTAAAAGTTTCTGGTTTGTTTTCATACATGAGCATGGATCGGCAAGCTAGGGGGAGGGGATGGCTACCACGGGTAAATGGCCCTTTGAAAGCTAGGAGAAGGGTCCAGGGGGGTCTGTACTCACTCCCCTAGCTTTTTAGAGGGGTTGACCCGGGGTAGACTAGTTTGAAGTCCAGAGGGAGGTAAGAGGGGGTCCGGTTTCCAAACAAAGTCACCTTAAATCATTTATTTAAGTTTCTTAGCACTAATATAGATTTTTATGTACGAAAATAGACTATTTATGTATAAAAAGAGTACAAAAGTACTGTTTTTTACTACAAAACCCTGTTTGTAACAGTAAATTTTGACCTAAATTTATAAACAAAATTTGGCTGGGAAGGAGGGGAGAGGGAGAGGTCGATTTAGAATTCCAGAGGGGGTTGGGTGTCAAAATTTAAAAATTTTGGGGGGAGGGGGGCCTAGATTTTTTTGTAGGGGGGGGGGGGGTCCGAAATTTTGAGGCTAGGGGTAGGGGAATTTGGATCCCACCCTAAAGCCCCCCTGTGCTCATGTATGTTTGTTTTGTTCCAAAAACTTCACTGCAACAAGATTATTTTTAATTCAATTACTACACTAACTGCAGTGCACAAAAACCTTTTAAAACTAGAGTCTCACAAAACTTTTTAATTTTTATTTGTGTTAGTCTACAAAAAGAAATACGGTCTAGCAGTGGCGTGCCCAAATTTTTATTTTGGAGAGGGGCGTTCTGGGGTGGGTAAATACTAACTCTGAAGAGGGGTTTGGGGGGCGGCAGTTCTTCCCCCCCCCCAAAAAAAATGGGGGGTCTGGGGGGCGATATCCCCCCAGCGGGGTCATGTGGCAGAGCCCCTTGTCAGGGGGTCGGGGGAGCAGAATGCTCTCCGGAGGAGAAAATTTTTAATTTAAGGCGCTAAAATACACTAAAAATTTTGATTCCAAAGGATGTTTTTTACAAAATTTAAGGTTTTTTATCTTTTTATACACATTTAAAACATGCGTTTAAAACGTTAATAAAAGGTTAATAGTATTTATAGCAGTTTGATTTAACATGTGATGTATGCCTCAATTATTGAATAGCAGAATCGATTTGAAATCCAAAAACTAAGATAAGTTGTTAATTTAAACTACCCACGAAGCGGGAAAAATTTGGTTTTTTGACTATTAATATGCTTTTGGAAGGCATGAGGAAAGTTTCTGTATTATTATTAAAGAAAAAAATTTTTTTCTCCCAAAATTAAAACTTAAGGTCCCCCTTACAAAAAAATCCGGCTTTGCCAGATTTTGGGGGAGGGCCGTCACCATACATGGGCAAGTTGGTCCAGAGTGGGGGGTTACACCCCAAATTAGGGGGGTTAAAATGCGAGGAACGCAAAATACCGATATCGTTTTTTTTCTGCAGTGCATTTTTTACCCATATCGTTTTTCGATTTTGAAAGAAAAATATGTAAAAAACGCTAATTTTAGGTCAAAAAGCCCTTTTTTATAACGTTTTTGCGCTTTTTATTGCTTAAAACATTCATTTTGACCTCAAAACTTGAAGTCATTTTAAAGACATTTTTTTCTTTATTTTTCCAAAATATGGGGGGGTTAACCTTTTCTCTCCCCCACTTCTGAGTGAGGGGTTAAACCTCCCGTCTAAGAATTCGGGGGGGGAGGGGTTAACCCCTTTATAGCTCTTTATTCGTCGCCAGCCTCTCAGATTTTTTTGGGGGGGGGGGGGGTAGAGGGGGGGTCAAATTTTAGGGGGGGTGTCCGGAAAGACCCAAATTTTGAGGGGGGTGTACCCAATATTTCCGCGCTGCCTTAAAATGGGCTTAAAACGCGTAAAAAAACGTAAAACAAGCTTATAAATGCTTTAAAACTGTGTAAAACTGAAATAAGACCTTATTGCAACTTACAAATTTTATTTTTTAATTTTTTATTAATAAATAATGTGTTTATATATTCTTATAATTAGATTAGAAATCATAGTTTTTTTTAATAATTACGTAATAATAGAATAATAATTTTATTATCTTGATTATAAAGTCAAGTATCACAAACTTTTTAATTCATAATCTTATATTTAATAAAAGATTATATACATACATGGGCGTAGCCAGGGGGGGGGGTCTAGACACCTCTTTTAGGTCGGCAAAGGGAAAAATTTGGGGTTAGACAACCCCCCCCCCTCCTTTTGCAGTGGCGTGCCCAGGATTTCATTTTGGGGGGGCGGTCTGGGGGCCCTATTAACTCTGAAGGGGTCTGGGGGCGGCAGCCCCCCAGATTTGGGGGATCTGGGGGGCGAGAGCCCCCCAGCAGGGTCAAGGGGCGGAGCCCCTTGTCAGTGGGGTCCGGGGGACAGAATGACCCCCGGGGGAGAAAATTTTTAATTTAAGGCGCTAAAATACACTTGAAATTTTAATTCCAGATGATACTTATTACAAAATTTAAGGTTTCTTATACCTACACATTTAAAACATGAGTTTAAAACGTTAGTTAAAGGATAATAGTGTTCATAGTAGTTTTATTAAACTGTATACCTTAATTACTGAACGGGATAATCGATTTGTAATCGAAAAACTAAGATAACTTTATCAATTAACAATTAACTCTCCGCGCGAAGCGCGGAAAATTTTTTTTAGTCGTTTTATAACACTTAAAAATTTTTCTCTGGGCGGCGATTTTGGAGGGGGTGTCTCCGGGTACCCCAAATTTAGGGGGGGGGTGTCAGCAAAATCCGAAATTTTGGGGGGGTATACCCCCCCCCCAACCCCCCCCCCCTGCCCACCTATGGTTAACCCCCCCAAACCCCCCCCGTGCCCATGTATGGCCGTCCCCCCCCCCCCGCCCAGCTCCCACCTCTGGACACGCCACCGCGGTCTATGACTCTAGGAATGAGAATGACATGACAGAATAACGGCTAGACGGCCAATCGACCCATTTCCTTTTTCATCCAAATCCAGGATTTTCTTTCAACAGAGAAACTTTAGTTTTTTTCTCTCTCGTTTTTTGTTGAATTTTGGTAGAGAATAAATTTTGTGTGATTTTTGATTAAAAAACAATTGTAATGCGTTTCAAAAGAATTTTAGCTTTAAATCCGCTGTTTTTTTGTAAAAAAAAAATTTTGTGTTGATTTTTTTTAAAACATTTACAAATTAAAATTTTAGTTAGGTACAAATCTTAACTTATATTTTAAAATATTTTAGGTATAACATAAAACTTTTTAAGAATATTGCCTTAGGTACCTAATCAAAAATTTTGGCACCAAGAGGAGACTGTACATCTATGTTTAAAGGGGGAACGGCCCATTTCGCTCCCGCCACTTCGCTCCTGAACCATTTCGCTCCCAGAAAATTTTTGCAAATTTATTATTTTTTGCTGGAACCTCTTGGCCTATTTCGGCCAATTTTATACATTTATCACAAAAAAGATTTGTTTAAGTTTTAGGTTTTGCTTAAGCTTAGGAAAATGTAAGGTTTCCATTTTTAGGGCGTCGCAAAAAATGCGTTCACAAAATATGCCAGGAACAAAGTGAGTCGGGAGCAAAGTGGCGGGAGCGAAGTGTCCCCAATTCATTCAAAGGTGCAATGCGGAGTCAAATTTTTTGTCTTCGATTTTGATAATTTTTAGTGAAAATTTTACTCCTGCCCCCAATAGCCCACAAAAATTTTTTTAACAAAATATCTCCAGTGGTTCAGGAGTTATGACCATACATGGGATGGGCAAGTTGGTCCGGAGTGCCTGGGTTAAACCCCAAATTAGGGGAGGGGGGTTAAAATCTAAGAAACGCAAAATACCCATATCGTTTTTTCTGGAGTGCATTTTACCCATATCGTTTTTTGATTTTGAAGGAAAAACAGGTAAAAAAAGCTAATTTTAGGTCAAAAAACCCTTTTTTGCATTTTTGAGCTCTTTATTGCTTAAAACATTCATTTTGACCTCAAAACTTAGGTTTGGAGGCAGTTATAAGTCATTTTAAAGACTTTTTTTTTATTTTTCCAAAATTGGAGGGGGGTTAACATTTTCTTCCTACTTTGGAGTGAGGGGGGTTAAACCCCCCTTCTCAGAATTAAAGGGGGGTTACCTTCCCCCCCCCAACTCCCCTGTGCCCATGTATGGTTGTGACCCCAAAAAATGGCGTTTTTTGACAATTCTGTACCTGTACCTGAAAGATTGTTTAATACATTATAACGATTTAAGTTACAAATTATATACCCAAAGAAAGAAGCTACTTTTTTTAATTTGATTTCTTGATCGTTAATATTGGTGCAGTATTTGTCAAGATATAGCGTTTTTCGTAAAAAAACCCTCGATTTTTTTGCTAGAAACACGAGGTGAAAAAAAGAAAGGTTTGGCAAACTTCACAAAATCACTGCCGTCGTTTGTTACCAAAAAAGTTGCGGATTTTTTGTACGGGAACCGCAATATTTCAACCAATATTGCGCCAATCTTAATCATCTAGGTATCAATTCAAAGTAGAAAGCAGCCGCTTCCTTTGAGTGTATAATTTGTAACGTAAAACGTTATAACCATTTAGCAATCATTTAGCAAAATTCCTACCATCATCGCTTCCATTTTAGTATCCGCTTCCATTTTAGCATCCCCTTCCTCTATCGTCGCGCTTAGAAAACCTCTGCAATGTCCCATGAGTCCTTCGACTTGATCCAGCAGTAATTTTCTCGCCAGGCGTCGACTTCAGCCGCTGGAGATTGGATTTGCCCCCGAGGAGTTGGTGTTCGTCCCCCACGACCCCCCGGAGTTGGTGTTGTAGTCGGGTGGTTTTCTTCCCCCATGGCAATAGGGGCGGTGGAGGTGGATTTCCACACGGAGGCCAGGCCAGAGAGGTTGAAGGTTCTAAAAAATATAATACACAAAATAATACGTTTTTTATCTAAAAGTCACAGAGCAAAGACCAGAGGCTTCGAAAATATTTAGGTTCTAACAACCTTAGGTGAAAACGGTTGGGGTAGTTTGGGTGAGGGATGTTTTGTTTATTCCCATACATCGGCAAGTTGGCCCGAAGTGAGGGGGGTTGTTGTTAAACGCAGATTTAAGGGGGCGTGTGGTGGGGCGTTAAAATCCGAAAAACCATAAGTGTTTTTGGTCAGGTCCGCTAAGAGGGGGTCCACCCCCGGGTGGAAGGCCAAAATTTTTTAGGGGGGGTCCAGGGGGTCCGGACCCCTCTGGCTTTTTAGGAGGGGTCAACACCGGGTGCAAGATTTCAAATTTAGGTGGGGGGTCAGGCATAGGTGAGAAAGGGGGGGAGGGTGTGGTCCACCCCCTCCCAGCCTCAAAATTTTGGGACCCCCCCTAGACAAAAATCTAGGGGCCCCCTCCCCCCAAATTTCCAAATTTTTTACCCCTGACCCCCCTCTAAAATTTGAAATCTGACCCCCCTTCCCCCCTCGGGAAAATTTTAAGTACTTTTTTATACTAAATTTTCTTTCAAAAACGTCAATTTTCATCACATCTTCATGCTTTTACACCCTTTTTATACCAGAATATCACTGTTTATTCAATAAAATGTAGTATTATCCTATAAAAAGAACAATTATTAAAGTTATTATGGTTTAAAACTGTTTTGCTTTGGACACTGAACCCCACCTGACCCCCCTCTAGATTTCAAAATTTCGCACCCCGTGTCGACCCCCCCTAAAAAGCTAGGGGGTCCGGACCCCCCTGGGACCCCCTCCTAGAATTCAAAATTCGATTTACCCCGTGTAAATCCCCCTAGCTTCCCCGATCGTTCTCACCTATGGGGTCAGGGGAGTCGAATTTTTAAACAAAATTTTTTTAAATTAATAATTTAAGTGTTTTTAGGTGTAATATGGAATTTTATATACTAAAACAGCCTATTTAGGCCTAAAAAGTGTATTTAAACACTGTTTTTTACTAAAAAACCGTGTTTTTGACTGTAAAACAAAAATTACACTTGTAAATTGGTCGGTAGGGGGGAGGGGGGTCAGCCTCGCTAGGAGGGGGGGTCAAAGGCTGGGCCGCCCTTAAACTTTGGGGGAAGGGGGCCCTGGATTTTTTCCAGGGGGGTCCAAAATTTTCGCTCAAGGGGGGGGGTTGACCCTCCTGCCCACCCACCCCAAAAAAAACACCTATGATCGCTGTTTAATTTTGAAGAAAAAATAGGCAACAAACACTAATTTTAAGTCAAAAAGTCCTTTTTATGCATTTTTGATCTTTTATTGCTTGTTTGTTTGTTTGTGTAGAAGTCCCAATCTTCCCATATAAATAATGGGAATTGCTGTTGATATCATCTGACACAATATTAGAACTCACTGCTAATACCGGCCAGTTCAGCATGATATGACTAAAAACAACCTTGTTAAAATATTTAAGGAAAGGGCATGTTATAATTATTTTTGTAACTACTAAAAATATTTTGGATTGATTGTCTGTTTTTAGCATCTTGATTAAATGATTTTTTGAACTAGGGGGATTAATTTTTCCTTTCCCACTTCTGAGTGAGGGAGGGAGGGGGCGGCGTTAAACACCTCTTTTCAGAACTAGGGATGGAAGTAGCCGTCCCAACCCCCCCCCAATACACCTGTATGCTAACTCGTGTAAATGAGAATTCAATTTTAAATATGGTCTAGGGGATGTAGGTATCTTCTTAGTATTATTATACCTTTTTTGGGGGAGAGGGAGCGGGAGGGGACAGACGGGTTCACCTCTCCCCCTAGACTAGAATCAAAATTTAGTAAAAAATAAAAAAAACACACTTTAGGCCTAAATAGGCTGTTTTAGTTTATAAAATTAAATATTAGGCCAAAAAACACTTAAATTACTGATCAAAAAAAACTTTGTTAAAAAATTGACCCGAAAATTTTGAGGGGTGTCTAAAAAAATTTTTTTATCCCATTTTTAGCGTTTTTAGTTCTGGGACCCACCAAATTCTGGGGGGGTGTCCGGGGTACCCCCAAATTTTAGGGGGGGGAGGGGGGGTCGGCTATAATCGGGATTTTTGGGGGGTATAATCACTCCAATTCCCCTCTGCCCACCTATGCCCTGGACCCCACGTAAAATCTCATACCTGGGGTCAATTACCCCCCTAAAAAGACAGGGGGTTTGCACCAGAACCACCCCCCTAAAAAGTTTTGGCCTTTTTGCCCGAAGGTGAACCCCCTAGCGGACCTGATAATTCAATGAAACAACCGTTTGGGGGTTGATCATGCAATATCTAGAAGACGGTCATGGAGATTGGGTCTAAAAATCTGAATTAAAATACTTCACAGATGCTCCCGTGGGAGTGTTCCAGAGGATTCTCTCATAACAGCACAAAATCCCCAAGATAAAAGCTCCCGAAGGAGCCAAAGAGGCTCCAAAAGAGGCGCTCTCCCTCAAAGCTAAACGGCAGTCTGGCCTGTTGATCTCCCAACACACAGCGAAGTACGATTTGTCTTGTGCCCTCTTTCTTCTATCCAACCAATTACAGTTAAAAAGTTTTTGGTATGTAACGTTTTTTCGTACAAAAGTAGATCTTTCATAGATTTTTTATACCTAGCCTTTTAATAACCCATTTCAGTCTTTGAAATTTAATATTTTAGTTCTAAAAAAACTTAAATTAATTATTTAAAACCCGAAAACTCCCCTCAGCGCTTTGACCCACTCTTCCTAAATTCAAATCAAGCGCCCAAAAAAAGTTAAGGGGAATCGATTTTCCCAATTTATGGTAAAATTGCCGATTTTGGGGAATACCAATATATATACAAAAAACTTTTTATACTCATCGTGAATTCATCATGATGTGGTGAGGCGTGAAAGGCGAGGAAGGCTTCGCAATATCCGGTCCCCATCTCCGTTTTGCAATTAGCCAGACCTGTGCACTGCCCCCCCAGGGTTAAAATGGGGGGGCAATTCCAAAATGGGGGGGCACGGGGGGGCAACTTTTTTTAAACGGGGGGGGGGGCAATAAAACGGGGGGGGGGCAATCAGGGGGAAAGAAAAAAAAGAGAAAAAAAGGGAAAAAAAAGAGAAAAAAAGAAAGGAAAAGGGAAAAAAGGGACAAAAAAAGCGAAAATAAGGTAAAAATAGGTCTAAAATGGCTTAAAATACATTGAAATAGGCTAAAAACTGCAAAAAATTCGTGATGATGGCGTCATCATAGGTCGAAAATGGCGTCATAATTTTAGGGTACTTTTTCATTTTTTGGCGGGAGGGGCAATAAAACGGGGGGGGCATTTCCAGACCGTGCACAGGTCTGGTTATATATTCTTGCTAACGCTAAGGATGATTCAGAAGATATATAGTTACAATTAAACGTTGTTCACTTGTAGTCATACATGGGCACGGGAGGGTTACCCCCCCCAAATTCTGAGAAGGGGGGTTTAACCCCCCCCCCCCACTTAGAAGTGGGGGGGAGAAAAAATTAACCCCCCTCATTTTGGAAAATGAAGGAAAAAATGTCTTTAAAATGACTTCTAACTGCCTCAAAACTTAAGTTTTGAGGTCAAAATAAATGTTTTAAGCAATAAAAAGCTTAAAAATGCAATAAAAAGGACTTTTTGACC
>JASAMX010025119.1:0-63322 GCA_030248175.1 Microlaimidae sp. YZB2_3
GCCCCTGAATAATTCCCCATGAAATAAGCTGAATAATAATTAAATAATTTATTGATAAAATGAACATTTTCAAATTTCCTCCTTCGTTTTACCGCTCCGAAATATGTTTTTTTAATTTAAAATTAAACATGTTGTTTTTAATGTTTATAATTAATAATTAAATAATTTATTGATAAAATCTACATACCCTTCCAAATTTACTTCTTGATTTCACCGCTCCCAATAATTTTTTAGTTTAAAATTAAACGTTTTTTTTTATTTTTGACAGTTTACCATTATGTTGTATATTATTTTGTATTATAAATACCTTTTATAGTTTTGTGTAAAAATGGTTTTTTGCAAGGATTTTTCAGGAATTTTTTAATGTCCGGTGTATTATTCACCTCCTTTTTGCTAAAATTATTTTAGAAAATGTTCTTCGAGTCCTTTCTGTTGATTTTTATTTTCGTCGTAATTCTTCATATAAGGAATAATTCAAAACCCCATTGTGTTCATAATGATGTTTCTTCCTTCTCACCCTCTAATCATAACGTGGGCAACCTCTCGGATTCGGGAAGATATGTCCTACCCCCGAAACGTAGGGGGGGGGGTGTCCCAAAAATTTGTTTTGAGTATACCCCAAATCCTTTTTTAAAGGTCAAACTTTTTGTCTTCGATTTTAATAATTTTTTGTGAAAGCCTTACAACTGCCCCCAATAGCCCACAAAAATTTTTTCAACAAACTATTTCCAGTGCTTCAGGAGTAATGACACCCCAAAAATGGCGTTTTTCGACAATTCTGTGCGTGACGAATTGCGCAATGGGTATTACGATTTACGTTACAAATTATGCACTCAAAGAAAGCGGCTACTTTCTACTCTAATTTGATACCTTGATCATTAAGATTGTTGCAATATTTCTCGAAATATTGTGTTTCCCGTCAAAAAACCCGCAACTTTTTTGTTTAAAACACCAAACGACGGCAGTGATTTTGTGAAGTTTGCCGAACCTTTCTTTCTTTCACTTCGTGTTTAAAGCGAAAAAATCGCGGGTTTTTGGTACAAAAAACGCAATATTTCGACAAATACTGCACCAATCGTAACGATCAAGGTACCAAATTAAAGTAGAAAGTAGCCGCTTTCTTTAAGTACATAATTTGTAACTTAAATCGTTATATTCATTGAGCAATCTTTCACGTACAGAATTGTCAAAAAACACCAATTTTGTGGGATATTGGGGGTAAGGTTTTTTCAAAAAATTATCAAAATCAAAGACAAAAAGTTTGACTCCGCACCGCACCTTTAAGCGTTTTTATGACCCCCCAAAAAATTTTTGGGGGGTGTCCGGGGTACTCTTAAATTTAAGGGAGGGAAGTTGTCGGCAGTTTCGCGATTTTTGGGGGATATAACCACCCCCCTTCATTCCCTCCACCCACCTATGTCGCCAATATCATGCACCGGAGATATGGAGAGCGCTCTGGAACAATTGAAAGCTTTAAAAAAGCAATGTAAATGACTATTTTTGCATTTTCGGGACTATTTTTAGGCATACCGTCTATTAATATGGCTAATAAAACTCTTAGCCGATTCACACCGGAATGGCAGCTGATAACGAACGCACACGTTTACTTCATTACACCGTCATTGTTGTTGAGATATGAACGGTGTGCGCTGTGCGTCACCTATGTACCAGCTGCCATTCCGGTTTAAACCGCCCTTTAGTCGTTATGCGTGACAGTATAAAAATAGCGAAAATGTTAGTGCGACGACCTTTTAAAATAAGATAATGAGTTATGATGTCGTTTCATGTCCCAACGTTATAAATTAATCACGACAATCGCTTAATTATCATTCATTCCTTCTGTTATGTGGTCAAAATATAATTCCAGTGATGCGTGACAGCATAAAAATAGCGAAAATGTTGGTGCGAGGACCTTTTCGGAATTAGATAATTAGTTATGTCGCTTCACGCAAGCAAAGTCCCTCAGGAATCCTGTATGTTATTTGTAACTGATAAGCCCATTTGTAACTGCAATTTTTTCGGCCAAAAAGTGCGTCTGAAACGCAGATGGAAGAGCACGTCAGTAATGCGACACTCACAAATCAAGTTCCTATACGCCCGAACCTACTTGCTCCTTTACACGTCGATTCAGAAAAAAATGCTAGGAGCACTCCAGCCAAAGAGAGGAAGTTAATGTTAAACTTGACGGTCCACGATGGTGAAAACACTCCCGTTTAAACGGAAGTTGTTCAGTGTTAAAAAATTTCCACAACGTTATGACGCTATAAAATTACTTCCAGTCAATGAGCGCTTGAAAAAACTTGATCTCCATGACATGAATATCTCCAATTTTTAACTCCTCCCACCTTCATTCCCACGGAAAACATATACCTAGCGATCGACCGGGGCCCCGACCCCGGCTTGCCCCGGCACTTGTTTTCTACCACGGCCCCGGCCCCGGCAAACGCAATTTTCTCTACCCCGGCCCCGGCAATTTAGCTGTCAAATCAACCCGGGAAAACCGGGGTAAGGACCCCTAAAAATACAAATTTCAAAGCACTTTTTTACAATTTTACACAGTCATAAATATATAAAATTTTATTTAAAGAGCTAATGTAATCGCTTCAATAGGAGGATATTTATTATTTATATTTTTAAGATATTATTAAAACTCTATTTTAATAAGATTTTTTATTTTAATCATGAGTCATTATTTTAAACCCAAGAGAAGTTTCGACTATGTGTACAGTAAATTTTTTAACTAAATTTAAAAGAGAAATGGTGCACATTTTACTTTTTGGCGCAAGCTATTTCTGTGCATCCCAACAAAAATTTTCTCGCACAGCGATATTTTGTACATCAAATTATTCGTTTTTTCGACATGTTTACAAAATCGCCGCGTACAAAAAATTAGCAGGAATCGGTAATAATTCCTATTAAATTTGCTCATGTGTGAGTTTTTCTATGAAAATATATCGTACAACTGGACATTTGTTTGGATTATATTATATTCTTACTTTTATTTTTAGGTTTTATTGAAACTGTTTCAAAATTTAGTGATGTTAAAACATTTTTTTTTTCAATAAAAAAAATTCAAGTTGATTTCTTGTTTTTATTTTAACATTTTTAAATTTATTGCCGAAACTACACTGGTATTCATAAATTTTGTGTAGGGTCTATTCGGATTGGGTCCGCATGTTTTGGTAGTAAAATCCTGCGGAGTCAGTCCACTTTTTTAGCGAGTTTAATATTTTTATACAGCCCAAAAGACACCAAACTTAAATTTTTTAACAAGAAATTGGTACGAACTGTTTGTATTTAATTTGGAAAAAGTTTTCGAACAAAATTTGCTTAAAAAATCAACTAATACGTGTCGAAAATTAACGATATTGAATATTGGGCAGAGTCTAAAAGGTGTACCACCCAGTCCAGAGCCTTCTTGCCAATAGTTACGGACAGTTCGTATAAACCCGATCCAAAATTTAAATACCGCAGTAAAAGTGTTAGGTATTTAAATATAAATTCCAGTAAAAATTATCTTTGAGCTTTTATTTTTTAATAAATTGCTAATTTAGTTTAAATTTTTTATAATTATATTTTTAATAAAAGTAAGCATATATAACCCAAAAATGGTGAAAATCTAATTTTTAAACAAAAAAATTTGCTGAAAATTCGAATTTGTGCGACTTTGATACTGAAAACCCGCCATTTTCTTCTGTTTCTTAGGTGCACTGTGGTTTTTTTAAAATTAATTCTTAACGCAATTTTCAACACAAGTGTTAGTGTTTTGCGGTGAATATAGGAACTTTTCTTCCACTTTTGCGTGAAAAGCACTACACAAAAAACGGGTCTTGACAGCAAGAAAAATCTCTGCGTAAGAAATCAGTGGTATATGTACAGAAAGTTGCGTACGTTAGAACTCGCACAATTTCATTTAAAAACTTAATGTATATAATTGCAAATTTTCTTGAGCCATATGTTTTTTATAAATATCGAGAAATTACAAAAAAGTAGTGCAAATCACAAAAAGAATTTCATTGCAAAAGTTCACGTGACATTTATTTTATTTTTTGCTAAAAAATAAGGTAGCTGATTTTGGTTCCTTTAACACGTTTTGGTTTTTTAATCAAAGCAAAAATTTTTGTCAAGATGCTAACACGCTAAAAACCATTTATTTAGATCAAAAAACTTATTAAAATAAAAATTTATGCACAAATTAGCAAAAAAATTTTAAAACCGAGCTTTGGGTCTCTAAAAACCGGTATTTTGCTTCGTGTCAAAATACTTTTATTATACTTTTACTCTTACTTTTACTTAAAAAATAGGTCTTACTTTTACTTAACTTAAATAAAATTTTAACCCTTACTTTTACTTTTACTTTACTTGAATTAAAAAATCACAGATTACTTTTACTCTTACTTTACTTAAATTAAAATTTTTCAAATTATTTTTACTTTTACTTAAAATAATGGAAAATCAATACTTTTACAACACTATTGGACAGTATTAAACCAACACGTGAAAACTCGTGCGGCCCGGACAGTATTACACTTGTGAGTATATATGAAGTGAAATTAAATCAATAAATGGCTATTATAATGGCTTCCTCTCCATTTTAACTCGCCGAATTAAAATGACTACTATGTCATTATAATGGAGGGTGCCATTTAAATGGAGAGGCTCATTATAATGGCCTACTTTTCCGTACTTTTTTATATAGGAGTTGCACATTTTTCGGTATATTATATATTTTTGTTAACACTATGCCTTAATATTTAAATAAAAAAACTCCGCCCAAGCATGTTATTTTTACATTCCAAATTCTAATATTTATATATTATGTCTTTTTTCAAGAAAATTGTCCCTTTTTTGTCATTAATAAAGATAAACATAAACATGTCACCCGGTCCGGGTTTTTCACTCAAAATTAACCACAAACTTTTCCCGTCCGGAAAATCGGGGCGAAGCTCTAGATTTTCCTTTGTGAAATACAGTCCCGTTCGCGTTGAGGGTCAATTTTAAACGCCCGTTTCTCGGCCCATTTTCAAAATTTACGCAACGACTAGGCGCGTTGGGAAAGCTTCCTATGATTTTGGAAGGTCTTTGGGCTCTTAATATATCGCTACTGGCCTATTAAGAGATCCAAAAAGTGCGCAGGATTTAACACTTCTAACGCCTTAAACGCGTTTCTGCCTCCGCGGTCCAAACTGCAAAGAACCCGTTTACAGCATTACAGGCGTTCGCCCCTCAGAATATTCAGTTCTCGAACCTTTTTGCCGTAATAATCACCAGGGGCCTGTTTCATAAAATACTGGTCTTCGTAAATTACAAGTTTATCAATAACTTTTTTTATTCTGAACCATTTGCGTTGAAATTTGAAATGAAAAAAGATTATATGCCATGTGCAAACTATTTAAAATTTCATGTACGTAGCTGTTGTGTGTTTAAAGTTATTCCAGTTTTAAACTTTGGCCACTTGTAATTTTTTACAAGTTCTCAAAAGAAAAATTTACCCTAGTCGGAGTAGGGTAAATTTTTCTTTTGAGAACTTGTAAAAAATTACAAGTGGCCAAAATTTAAAACTGGAATAACTTTAAACACACAACAGCTACGTACATGAAATTTTAAATAGTTTGCACATGGCATATAATCTTTTTTCATTTCAAATTTCAACGCAAATGGTTCAGAATAAAAAAAGTTATTGATAAACTTGTAATTTACGAAGACCAGTATTTTATGAAACAGGCCCCAGGTGTATTTTTACTTTTGGGCCACGGAGGCAGAAACGCGTTTATGGCGTTAGAAATGTTAAATCCTGCGCACTTTTCAGATCTTCCTACAGACCAGTAGCGATATATTAAGAGCTCAAACACCTTCAAAAATCATAGGAAACTTTAGCAACGCGCCTTGTCGTCGCGAAAGTTTTAAAAATGCGGGAAGAGAAACGGGCGTTTAAAATTGACCCTCAACGCGACCGCCACAATGTTAATACAAAACCCAGCGCACGAAAATGCCAACCTTGAGGTGACTGATTTAAAGTCGGGCCTTAATTTCGGCCACCGGCTGTTATTTTTGCCAAGCGTAAAATTATGAAATCAACTGCGTACATGGCAGGATAATGTCATATAACTCGTCATAACCAGTCCTTTTCATAACTAATGCGCATAACAAAAATAACAGCAGGTGGCCAAAATTAAGGCTGGCCGAATTTAAATTAGTTACCCTATAAAAAAGGTCATATAAATCAAAAGCATAATATATATACAGACAGATATCTTCGTGACGCATTTGCGTCACAATATATAATTTATATAAAGCGTATTTCGAAAAATAATTTTATCTTGTTGGGTAAGTTCAAAAAATATATTGTTCTAAAGTAAAACACAAAATACATATCTGAAAAACAAACATAGCTTAAAAACCTACGTTTGATTTTTATTTTATTTTTAAGGTATTACTAAACAGTTTCCTTAAATATAAATAATATAAATTTTATAAAATTGATATCTAATATGAAATAATAATAAAGAGATTCAATCTTATTGTTAAAAATGTAAAAAAAATCTATTGTAAATAGCATTTTAAAAACTTTAGTTAAGTGAATAAATCGAATCAAATTTAAAAAGTAAAATTTAACTATATAGGGTAGTGCATTTAATTTCGGCACTTTTCCCAATTGGGCATTTTAGAATTTGGACTATATCTTTGGTAATACTGAACGGAATATGACGTTTGATAGCTCAAATGAGAGATAATTATATGTAGATGACAATCGTGAGCTGTTTAATTGTTATGTTGTGATATTTACATGTGAAATTGTGTGATTTATAAAAAATAAAATTGTTACTCGTTTTTAGAACATGGGCATTTCATGATTACGCAATAAATTGGTTTAAAATTGAACTGTCCTGGGGTCGCATTCTGAAGAAACCCTTATATTTACCCCGATAAATCCATTTCAAAGAAAATTAAAAAAATAAATATATATTGTAAATAAGTAAATCTGCCGCCTATGGGACAGAAAATGATTGCAATGCATTTTTTTAAATTTTTTTTCTCGCGCCGCAAAGCCACCTCGCGCAAAATAAAAAAAATTAATCAATGCGCGTATTTTATTTTTTATTAAATTAATCCTACGGGAGAAAATATTTAACCACCTCTCGAGTTGGATAAATTCTTATTCTTAAAACAATAGAAAAAATTTAACCCGACTTTTACCTAGGTAAAATTGATTTTTCACTCGCATCCTTAAGCACGTAAAAAAAGTTAACCCGGGGTAAATTTAAACCGCGCGTCAGAATGCGCGCCCTGGTAAAATTTAGTCTATTTTCAGAATTTTTACTCCCCGTGGTTCTACGTTGCGTCCGTGGTGTGGTGAGCAATCGTTATTAAATAAAATCGTGTAATTTCGGCACACATATTGCTGTAGGTAAAAACGGGTTGAATTAAGTAGTCGTGTGTTAAATTGTAGTTGTAAATAGTTAAAAGACAACGTTGAATTGTGTAGGGGTCATAGCACTGCACTTAAACTCGATTAAGGGGGTCCTTTTAAAATGTGCCGAAATTAAAAGCACTTTTTTCCCAAATTTTGCTCATTTTGATACCATTTGGCATTTTAGCTGTAACTTCTTGCCAGTTACACGTTGAAAACAAGTAGAAGCTTAAATTAAAGAAAATTGTCTGGAGATAATGATAGGCTTTTAAATTTTTGAGAATGATGATTTTTTGACTGAGAAACAATAGATTGTTTGTAAAAAACTGATTTAATTAAGTAAAAAAAAACAACTTTCGTACAGTGAAACTTTTATGACGCAACGCAGTATTGTGAAAGCTTCAAAATGAGCTATCAAACATTAAAATCGGGCCATACAGTGAAAAGTTACATTGGAAAAACGAAAAAGTGCCGAAATTAAATGCACTACCCTAGGACGTGAATCATAATTTACTGATGATAACTGTTAAGCAGTATAAAACCACTTTAGATACAGAGCGGAAATTCTTATTTTTTTCTGCATAATTTTTTTTAAAATGATTAGCTTAAAATACTATATTTTAAAATACCGTAAAATTGGCGAAAATTCGACTGAGTGATAAAAAGCAGAAAAAATGTTTAAGAAGTTGTAATACAGAGTCAAACATTTGGCTCCAAATTTTAATGCCTTATGGTGATAATATAACCCTCCTGTTCCACAAAACATTGTCGAGATATCAGTGTTTTAGTAAAAAAAAACTGCGATGTGCACCCCGTTTTTTTGTTACACATAGGAAGCGGAAAACCAGTCGGCAAACTAAGTTGGTTTTTAAAAAAATACTGATTTTATTTTTTTCTGTAGATATATTATACAAATTTTAATGCAAAAAAATAAAAAAATACAAAATTATTATTCTAATTGTGTTCACATTCGAATTTTTAGGCCCTGAAATAACGGGTACTATTCATAGGTGAGCATACGGGGGGGGAGTGTCGGTGGGGGGTCCACCCTCCCTCTTGCCTCGAAATTTTGGACCCCTCCCCAAGAAAAAATCTAGGGGGGTCTCTTCCCCTTTAAATTTCTTTTCATTTTGACACCCTACCCCCTCTGGAATTTTCAAATGACCCCCTTCCCCCTCCTAGCCAAATTATAAGTATAAATTTATATAACAAAATTAATACCAAAAAGACGATTATGTTGTAAAAAACAGTACTTCTGTACACTTTTGATGTAACACCATATATTTTTTTGATATATCGCTTTTGACTTATTCACTTTTGATATATCGCTAATGTAAACTTGTAATGATTTAAAAAAATCACATAACGTTTATTTTTAAGCTCTATTTAAGGTAATTTATAAGATTGAAATGCATCGACTTAATTTTTAAGGGCCTTTTAATATGTCTAAAAGAATTTTTCGCACGCACTGTTTGTGCACACAGGAGCTTCGAGCTCCAAAAAGTAGCTCCATAAAGAAGCTCTGTTTTTGGTGGAGCTGGAGAAACCGCTGGAGCTCCACAACTCTGTCCATTTTTTACAGAAATTTAAATTGTAGGGTAACTGACTTAATTTCGGCCACGCCTTAATTTCGGCCACCAATTTAGGGTGTTAGAAAATCGGCTTATTTTAAAAACACAAAAGAACTAGCACAAAAGTAACTGGATGAATGTTGAATAAAGTGTTTTTGCAAAAGCTTTTTATTTGTGTTATTCTACATTATCAACATTTTCATACAAAAAGTGATTTTTTGTGATTTTCTGGATTTTTGCTTTGTGTTTGAACTGCATTAAATTTAGAACTAAGCACAATACAACCTTAAAATATCTTTTATTTAAAGCTCAAAACTGTAAATTTTCAAGTTTTGATATTTTCTTTAAAATCACTTTGCAATGCGTTAAATTAACTAACTGCGCATTTTAGGATTCCGTTAATTTCGGTCACCTTAAAATTTACGGGAAAGAACCTGTTTAACACGATTTGCACCATCATATGTACGGGTGGGGTTACATAACACATAATTTACCATGCTGTATTAAATTATGAACATACCGGAAGGAATTTCCTAAAAATAGTATTGAAACACAATAAAAAGATAGGTTATTTTCTTGGCGGAGGGATGCAGTCATATACTGAATATAGTAAAAATCAATGTCAATGGAGTTTCCCCCAACCAAGTACCCAACCCATCAGTTACCACGATATAGAGTAGCAATATTTTAAAAACTGTGAAAGTAAATTAAAACACGGTAAAAATGTCAGGTTATTTCCTTTGGCAGAGGGATGCATTCATAAGAATTACGTAGTAAACATCTATGCGGGCTGGAGTAATCCATCTTTCAATGTACTAGGTTTGATCTATCAAGAAACCGGTAGATGAATTTCTCAAATATTTTTGAAATGCAGTAAAAAACTCAGATAGAAGTTAAAAAGGTTATTTTCTTGGCGGAGGAATACAGTCAGATAGGAAACATTAAAGATAGGCAAGGGTTTGTGTGGAAATATGCCACTCCTTAACTTTTTTAACGTCTTGTTTATTCTTAAAGTTGATAATTTTGGTTTATGTAGTCGTTTTTTTGTATTTTAGGCTTTTGTTTTTGTTTTTTTAAAATCTAAAAGGTGGCCGAAATTAAGGCGGATTTTGTGTTTTTATAATTTTTAGGTTAAAAATATAAAAAAAACTTAATAGAGTGGAATAAAATTTTTACCAGGCTTTCTTTAAAGTTGACTGGCTGTAACAAAAGCCATTTGATGTTGAAATATTTTTCACACCAAAAAAATTCAACAAAAAACACGTGTTATTAAAACTTAGGTTTTTACATAATTATTTAAAGTCTTGCTAATAGCTATAAAAGTTTGCAAACCGGAAAAAATTAAGTTATATGTACCAAGAACAATACCTAAGAATAAATAAACTTTTTAAAATATGTATCGTTCGTTTTAGCAATAGTTATAGCCAGTTTTTTGTAGGTGGCCGAAGCTAATGGCACACGCCTTAACTTCGGCCACTATAAAAACAATTTTAAACCTCCACTAATTTTTAAGTGTAACAGAAATTTTTAAATTTTGCACTGGAATAACAAAAATAGCTGTCGTTTGAATTTTAGACCGAATCCTGGCTCAATTAGAAGTGCCAAGAAAAAATTATCCAAAAAAATAAAAAAAGGTGGCCGAAATTAAGTCAGTTACTCTAATGCCAAGAATTTTTTTTCATATATTTTTTAAAAAATATTTTATTTTAGAATTGATTAAAACCATTAGAAATAGACGTGAAAATGTAGTTATAATAATTTTGATCATATTTCGAGTTTAAATAAGTTTTAAATTTGTCATTTTAGGCCAAAAGTTTAAAAGTTTAAAAGATTTGCTTAATGTTTTTCAGGCCAAAAACATAAAGCCAAATGTGTATAACTTTAAAATCAATACCTAATCCAAAGCTGAAAACTAAACGTAGCTCAAAATCACTTTTTGCTATGGCTCCAAGTTTCTTTTTTCAGGGCTCCAAGCCATATAACTTTGTGAGAACTTACGACGACAATCCAGTGTCAGTATAAGTTTATATTATTATAATTTTTTTCGCAAAATTTTTTTTGAAATTTTACCCAAAAATCGTGGAAAAGTTTGCCGTCTATTTAATTTCTTTTATGATTAAAAAAAACCAGAGGTTTTTTGTACATTGATTGATTGATTTACTGATAATTATTACTCAGTTATACCATTATACTATACTCGATACTGAATAGTAAAGTACCGAAGTTTGTATCAGCTTGCACTATATTATAATAAAATTGCACTATATTATAATAAAATTATAATATGGGCTCTGTGCAGCATGATACAACTATAAAAGCATACCTTTATTTAGGGAAAGACTATTTTATTATTTTCAAATGGAATAATTATTGTTTTAAAATAAACTTAAGTGTTGCAACAACCGTTTCATCATTACATTATGATTATTTCTGCCTAAAAACATAAAAAACCAAAAAAAATTTTATATACACAGGCATACATGTTATTTATATACAACTATTACTAATAGACTCAATAAATAATGACACCAACACATAACAAGTTCAAGTCTTGTCTTGTAACCGGCGGCCGTTAAGATAATCTTTAAAATTTGCATATATGTCATGATCGACCGCACAAGTTGTTAGATCACAAAATCGTGAGTATCAATCGATTTTCGAATGTCAGTTGTATATATGTTTGTTCAGGAGACCAGAAAAATTAACACCCGTGTTGTTGGCTGTGCTTTACGATACAAGCTTGCTAACTGTAAATCCCATTTACCGCGACCGCATAAATGTCAAATCAAAAAAACATCGCTACCAATCGATTCTTCGTTACAAGTTCTATCTATGTTCCAAATTTCAAGTCATATAAATTTATAGGGATAGGGGACTTTAAATTTTAAGGACTTTATAGACTTTAAAAGCAAAATAGTAATGCATGCTCGACTTGTATGGTAAAAAAAATTTATCAGACTTAAATCCTTGAATGACACGTGAAACTCACTACATCAAATGAATCGTGAGATTTCATGCTGTAGAAAGAAAGTGATGTTTAAGATTAAAAATTTATGTAAACATAATCGCATGATAATGATGATCAATTTAATATCAAAAAAGAATTCCTGATAAAACTTGTTAACGCAATTAAAGATCACGCAATTTAACAAATCACGCAATCCAACCCCCATATATTTTATACACATAATATATAACACTGAATTTTATTTTGGTATCATTTTCAAAAATTTACACCGTTTTTACGAGAGTTTTTTTTTGATGCCCATTTAGATTTTGTTTAAATAAAACAAGGTTTTTGATTATATTTCGGTTTTTTTCTAAGAAAAAATGAATCATTTCGGTGTTGTACATGTTTTAACTTCATTATTTTTTGTATTTTTATTTACTGATAACATTTTTGTGAATTCAGAAAAAATTACGTTGACTAAAATGGAACGACAGTTAATTTTGAAAAAGGTAAACACAGTTAATTTTGAAAGAGGTAAAGACAGTTAATTTTGAAAGAGGTAAACACAGTTAATTTTAAAAGAGGTAAAGACAGATAATTTTGAAAGAGGTAAAACAGTTAATTTTTAAAAAGGTAAAAACAGTTAATTTTGAAAGAGGTTAAGACAGTTAATTTTAAAAGAGGTAAAGACAGTTAATTTCGAAAGAGGTAAAGACAGTAAATTTTGAAAGAGGCAAAGACAGTTAATTTTGAAAGAGGTAAAGACAGTTAATTTTAAAAAAAAAGTAGAGACAGTTAATTTTGAGAGAGGTAAAGACAGTTAATTTTGAAAGAGGTAAAGACAGTTAATTTTGAAAGAGGTAAAAACAGTTAATTTTGAAAGAGGTAAAGACAGTTAATTTTGAAAGAGGTAAAGGCAGTTAATTTTAAAAGAGGTAAAGACAGGTAATTTTGAAAGAGGTAAAACAGTTAATTTTAAAAAAGGTAAAGACAGTTAATTTTGAAAGAGGTTAAGACAGTTAATTTTGAAAGAGGTAAAGACAGTTAATTTTGAAAGAGGTAAAGACAGTTAATTTTGAAAGAGGTAAAGACAGTTAATTTTGAAAGAGGTAAAGACAGTTAATTTTGAAAGAGGTAAAGACAGTTAATTTTGAAAGAGGTAAAGACAGTTAATTTTGAAAGATGTAAAGACAGTTAATTTTGAAAGAAGTAAAGACAGTTAATTTTAAAAGAGGTAAAGACAGTTAATTTTGAAAGAGGTAAAGACAGTTAATTTTGAAAGAGGTAAAGACAGTTAATTTTGAAAGAGGTAAAGACAGTTAATTTTAAAAGAGGTAAAGACAGTTAATTTTGAAAGAGGTAAAGATAGTGTTGTGATAACTACTTAAGTAGTTAACTACCTAACTACCATAATTTTGGCTAACTACTTAACTACCTACTTTCAAAAAATAAAGTAGTTAATACAAGTAGTTAACAAAGTAGTTACAAGGTAGTCAGAAAGTAGTAAGGGAAGTAGGCAGAAAGTAGTTGGCGAAGTAAGCAGAACATATCTTTATGATGGCAGATCTTTGAAGTAGGCAGATCTTTATGATGTATCTTGGATCTTTATTATTAAACCGCTTTAGTTAAAAATTTTGAATGGTTTTATAGTAAAATAGTTGATTTAATACTGCAATTATCGAGGTCAGTTAGATTTTATTTGCTTATTTCATTTGCCGATTTCATATTTTTTATGATTCCAATGTATAGTTTAAAAAAATGTTTTAGTTAAAAAACTATTTAAAAGCAATCATAATTTTTTAATAAAATAACTATTGAGTTTGAACGAAATTCGCACTCTCCTCCTTGCATTGTCCAACAAAATGATATAAATGAAATAAACAATGTTAATACATTATATTTTTTGGAATCCATCTTAAGTGGGTTTTTAAAACAAAAAAAGGTGGTGTGCGTGTTGAATGCTGTGTGGTATTATTTTTTAGTTAACCGTTTAAATCATAACTTTTCTAGCCTTTGTAAAAAATTCAAAGTACCTTCGGGTCAATATTCTATGGTTGAATTATACTTGGCTGACGTCGAAAATTAGTTTGCAGACATGAAGGGACCAATATTAAAATTGTGCGGTTATGACGTTTAAAAAAAACAAATAAGAACGCAGATTTTTTTAATTCCACCTTTTTACAAAATATACAAAAATTAACCAACTTTAGCCCTTTAAAAATTTGCTTTTGGATTTAAAATTGAGTAATTTGATAAATAATTTTTAAAATACGGGATTTGATCTTTATTATTAAACCGCTTTTGTCAAAAATTTTAAAAGGTTTTGTTCTTAAAAAGTCGATTAAATACTGCTATTATCGAGGTCAGCTAGATTTATTTGCCTATAGGTCATCTGCGAAAAAAATCCAAGTAAAAAAATAAAGCAAAAAAATTTTTTGCAAAAAAATCGGAAAAAATGCTGCAGTGGGAAGACAAAAAGCTAATAATCTGACGGGAAGTTTAGATTTATTTGCAAACGCTAACCCATCAGCACTGTTAAACAATAAAGCGGGTGAAAAATACAAAACTTTTAAAAATAAAGTTTGCTAAATATGTCAGCAAAACAAAAGTTAACTTAACAATAAATTATTTTTTCTTGTAAAAACCTTTTTGAATTTTAACTATATTATATTATCTGTTTAGCCGTCTTATAAGTATTGTTAAACATAAAGAACAACTTTCAAAAAACCAATAAAATGTGAAAATAGTATTTTTTTTAAATTAGGAATTTCAATTTTTAGTTCTAATAAGATTTTAATAAATTTATATATTAATTTAAAGAATTAACTACTTAACTACCTATTTAACTACTTACTACTTAACTACCTAGTTCAAAAATTTTAAGTGGTTAACTACCTACTTACTACCTACTTGTAATTTTATTTCACTACTTAACTACCTACTTATAATTTTAAAAGTAGTTAACTACCTACTTAACTACCTACTTTGATTTTTGGCTAACTATCACAACACTAGGTAAAGACAGTTAATTTTAAAAGAGGTAAAGACAGTTAATTTTGAAAGTGGTAAAGACAGTTAATTTTGAAAGAGGTAAAGACAGTTAATTTTAAAAGAGGTAAAGACAGTTAATTTTGAAAGAGGTAAAGGTTAATTTTGAAGGAGGTAAAGACAGTTAATTTTGAAAGAGGTAAAGACAGTTAATTTTGAAAGAGGCAAAGACAGTTAATTTTTAAAAAGGTAAAGACGGTTAATTTTAAAAGAGGTAAAGACAGTTAATTTTGAATAAGGTAAAACGTTTGTGAGAAAATTTGTATTTGGGTTTTAATTCTGTTATTTTCATATCAACTTGCTGTGGCATGGCGGCTACTCGACTACTACACGCGCTTGTCATATAATTTAACGGATATTTCCAAAATATGTCTTGCGTGGCATGCTTTGTATAAATTATACAAAGCGCAGTTAAGAGTCCTACCTATAACATTATTTACCTACATATTAGACTTGTATTAATATTTTGTGATGTTTGATTATATAATTCGAATCCAGAAATGTTTACACATTTTTACTCTTTATTTTACGAATCTTTGTGAAAACCAGTAAAAAAATTTGTTTGAATTTGATTTGATTCAATCCACCTTATTCCCTGAAGTTAAATTTAGCTGTGTATAAGTTTTTGCTGGGATGTGAAATAACAAATTTTACACAACACTGTAACTCCATTACTTTCACATTGTGTAGTTTTTTGAGCTTACGGAATAAAATCAATTAAAAGTTTAAAATCATTTTTTTTAAACTTACACTTTTAAACACAGAAACTTAGATAATCTTCTTAATATCTAATTTCGAAATCCTTTAGAGTTGCACATTGAGTCATAATTCGGTGTGTTTTCTGCTGTTAGCATGGCTATAGGCAAATTAAACGAAATAAATCATCTATTGATAAAACGGCAAATTTTATCAATAAAGGATTTATTTCGTTTAATTTGCCTATAGCCATGCTAACAGCAGAAAACACACCGAAGTAACGACGATATGTTTTAAGTGCGATCGAAATTGTTGGCTTCCTTTAATTTTTTTGGTTGTAAAACCGCATAAAAACTTAATTTGACATATTTGAGCGTTTAGAACCATTACTATAGGTGCTACTTAAATTGAATATAACATAAAAAATTTGAAATTATTATAGACAATCGAATGGATTGTTTCGTGCGGTGAAACTCCAAAACTTCAAGACGTCTGGGTGGAATATCTAAAAAGAATAAAAAATATTCTTTGCGAAAAAACAAGGAGAATACGGAAAAAAAGATACGGGAATGCCTTTTCTCTGTTTAAAATTGGCTTAGGAATTATAAAAGGATGAGAGGTTGGTTTTTTATAGTAACCGTATAGGGTGTATATATTTAGAGTGTTCTCCGGAGCTTTAAGCTCGTATTTAGGAAGCTGCGGAGCACCTTGGAGCTCCAAATATTTCTTTTAGTCTTGCATAATTTTTTTAATAATTTAAGCGTTTCGCCATTATTATAATACAGTACATAAGTTCCAAACTTTGACCATTAAGTGAGTAATCTAATTTCCTTGAAATACGTTTTTGCGTTATTCTAAGAATGTTTTAACACTGTTTTTAAACATTTTAAAGTAATTTTGAAGAAATGATTAGTTTACAAAAAAGATTTTAGAATATATTTAACAAAACACTGAACTCAAATGTTATCGGAAATTGCTATCAAATAGAATATTTCGACATAAGGCGTTTTACACAGTGAAATTCTACGCAATTTATTTAATTGCGGTCCATAATAAATTAACTAATTAAAGATAAATTCTATCAGGGTGAAAATAGATGATTGATAAAGTAACCACTCATTTTTTGAGAAAATATCACGTGCAGAGAAACACATGACGAAACTAAATAATAATTGGTTACATAACCGCTGAAAACTTTTTTTTTTAATTTTTCTCGGTTGGACGTTTATTGTTTTTTTCTTCCTGGCGGATAGCGGTTACGCCTTAATTTCAGCCTGGAAGACTTTAGCTTTAATTAATTTATGATTTTAAAAAATTGCCAAGGAAGTTATTTCTAGCTATTTTAAATGGCTTAAACATTAAAAAAGTTAACAGAATTCCTCGTAGAAGTGTAATAAGTACTAATATTGTTAAATTTCTTTTTAAATTTGTACTATTTATTTGTATTGTTTATTTTATTTTTTTTAAAAATAAAAATTTTTAAAATATTTATTTTAGAACAACATTGAAAATGACTATATTGTCTGTTGCAAAATAATACCGACTATGGCAAAAAAAACTTATGTGGGCATATTTTACCAATGTAAAAAATAGGTAAATTAGGCTAAAAAAATCTACCAAAAGCTTTCATTTATTGGAGAAATATGCTGACTTAATTTTTTTGTCCATCTCATTTTTTATGAGCACTATAGATATCTTGCACTGAAATTTAAAAATTTATTTGTTTCGCATAAAGCAGATAACGCAAGGCCGATGTTTGTCAGCACTAATTTCGCAACCAAATACTACATAAAAACAATATTTACAAACAAAATTATCACAATGCAGTGTGTCTCAGTCGGGACTCGATCTAGGGACCTTCTTGTATACAAGTCGTTAGATCTTCTGCCCCTGCGCCGCAGCTTCGATTTTGTAATAAACGTAAGGTATAGTAGTTACTACAATAAACCACCGCTACGTCCATAGGCCGTGGATAAATAAGTCACCAAAGGGTTGTCTGTAGGCTTCAGGTTGAGCCTGTTTGGTTTGATTTGAAAATAGCCAATATTGTAAGGTTATATAACAAGCGAAAATCTCTGTCTATTGTACACTAAATTTTTGAACAAAATTTGGTTTGAAAATTTGCAAAAGCATAACTTTTTTTGTGCGAAAAGAATCACAAGGCGAAAAATGATGCATTAAATGCAAAAAATTGCAATTTTTATTGGAAGAAACCTAACGCTGTGTTAAAAATCGCTGCGCCAGAAAACTAGCAGAAAACGGCGGATTTTTGGTTAAAAAAAGTCGCACACAATGACGGTGAGTGTAAACTCCCCATAAAAGTAATGTTACATCCCCACAACCAAATTCCTCATAAAACAGTGTTAATTTCCCATAACACTGAAAAATGCATTTTCAATTTAAAATTTGTTTGAAAATAAAGAAATTAAAAAAAAATTTAAGCCTGAGCAAAGTCTTAAAATCATACTAATTTTTATCATAATATATTTTATTTGTGTTTCGCAAGTTTTAAAATGTAAAGGGAATATTGCAAACACACTATGTTTATGGGGAATTCCAACTATACTTTATGGGGATTTTGTATTGTTTATGGGTATTTTGCCCTATATGGGGAATTTGTCCATCAGGATTTTTTACGAACCCCAGTTGCGCAAATGTGACTTTTTGGTCAAAAGTTTGGTGTGCAGTCAGACATTATATTCTTGAGATTAATAAAGACAAAAATGGTATCGTGTGGCCACTTTCATTGTATCACTCGCAGCGATTTGCATAGCTTTTTCCTGTTTTCAAAATTTATAGTCACCTTTCACTGGAACTCGGTATATAACATGAAGTATGCAATATACATAAGCGTCACCATAAAGGATATTTATCGTATCTCCTACTTATCTTTCGTAGCATGCAGGTCGATTGATCAAAATTTCGCGCGCTTTCGATCCGTTGATCTGCATACTACAAAAGATAAGTAGGAGATACGGTAATTATCCATTATGATGACACTTATGTATATTGCATACTTCATGTATAAACCGAATTCCAGTGCAAGGTGCCTATATCAATGTATTTATGTTATTCCAAAATTTTAACACGATGAGCTAAAACTTTGCTATTTAATAGTGATTTTCCTTAAATTCGGATTTTCAGAACTTCAAAGCAACTCCTTAGATGTCTGGAGCTCCGAAGCTCTGGATTATGTTTCTATAATAAATTTATGAATAATTAAAGAGTAATATCAAAGAATATTTTGTCAATATTCTTTTGCAAATTAAATCTTTTTTCTAAAGTTATAAAAAACGAAACAAATCATCCCAAAAACGCAAATAAAATAATTTAAAATCAATTTCAGACCTCAGATGTAAAATTATGAAATGAACTCTGATGACTAGATAGATGGTCATATAATTTGTTTAGCCATACACAGTTCATTTTATAAATATGCATATGGCACATATAACAGCCGGTGGCCTGGCCTGGAAATTAAGGTCTGGACTAATTTAAGTCAGTGACCTTGATAATAAAGTCTTGTAGAAAATTTTATATTTTACTTTCAAATGTGGACAGCTTATGTCTGTTATATTTTACGGCAAAGTTTTATATATGTTTGCAACTAAACAAGAAAGTAAAAATGGTTATGGAGTGACAGTGTAATATAAATAGCAAACATTTATTGTGCGACGACCTTTATGAAACAAGACTACAAATTAAAATGTCGCTTTACGCAATCCGTGTCACTCATGTGGCATAAGTCATTCATGTGGCTAATTAAAATAAAAACTTCATTTGGATAAAAATATTTTAAAGGCAAACCAAACAAGGCAAAACCATCAAATTAAAGCAATTTAGTGCCACTTTATAATCTGAGATAAACCTTTAAATTTTTTGAGTTCTGATTTTTTTAGTTGATTGAGTTTTATAAAATGCACTAAACTGCTTCGATTTTATTGGTTACTTAATGGCTTCCTATTTTTTATCCACTGAAAAAAAAGCCAAGTTTGGTTTCATTTTACTTCGCAATAAAAATTTTTTGCGGTCACCTTCTCCATGAGAGAGGTAAAGTTCGTGGCTCTACTAAATTTTGGTATTTGAACAGCGTATAGAATAATTAAAATTTAGAAAAAGTTCATGAATCAAGCATAATGTAAATTAATAAAAAATGAAGGATAAAAACAGGTAATTATGGTCTATTTACAAATGACTGGCGGCAAAACGTAAACTTTAAAACGTTATATCTCAAGAACGGCCAAACGAATTACAACAATATTTATATCAGAGTATAGCTTAGATTTTTAGCTATCAGTTGAAATTTAAAAAAATTAATGACGCCATTACTACAAAAATACGATGAAAAAAACCTGGGTTTCAAAAAATTAAAACTTTTTTATTACTGATGTTGGTGTTGTTAGCTGATATTTTTCCCAGTTTTTCCTGAGAATTTGAGCACGATTGAAATGGTGAGTTTTTTTGGATTTAGGGTCGATGGAGCCTTGGGAACTTGGAGCTGAAACTTGGAAAAAAAAACTTGGAGCCGTAGCTGGGGAACTTGGAACCAAAGTAAAAATCGCTAAAACGTTTACCTAAGCCTAAGCGAAGCCTAAATCTAAACCCAAACCAATTTTTTCTTAAAGGCTCCAAGTTTCCATTGCTCGTGGCTCCAAGTTCCCAAAAATTCCTGATGGCTTTAAGTTCCCTACTCGTGGCTCTAAAGACCCCGTACCGTTTTTTGTGGCGGTTTTAATGCGGCCGGTTTTCTTGTTTTTCACCATTTTTTAATATGGGGGCCTAATGTTAAAAACGCTTGATGCTCTTGAGGTGTGGCTGGCTAGCACCGAGGCAACGTATAAATCAAATGTGCGTCACTTTTTTTCCAAAATTTTTGATCCAAAAATTATTTTTGGCGGGGGGGGGGTGACTTTTCGAGGGGCTAAGGGATACTAAACATAAATTCCAAAAACTTTTTTCAAATTTTTTTCAAAACCACCAAAAATGTGAAATTTATCACATATGGTGACTTTTAATATATTGTTTGAGTAAAAAAAACCTAATATTAAGCTTAAAATAAGCTGTAAAAAAACAATGAATTTGAAAATTGCAACCATTCCAAGCCTTTATTGTGGCAGCAGCAAATCTTTAAATTAAAACTTTTCCAAAAAAAACCTTAAAAGCTTTTTTTTAAATTTCTTGTTTATTTTGTTAGAAAAACATATTTTCAAAGTTTTAATCTTATTAAAAAATTGCTAAATCTCCCAGCTAAAAAATGCTCTTTTTAAGTGTTTTCTCACTTGCAATCATGTTTCCCCGTTTGTTAACACAAAAACATGTTTCTAAATACTGTATGTCTCTCAATTTTTGCAAATATCCAAATGCAATTTTTTGAAGTATTGCTTTTTTGGTGTAAAAACGTTTGAATCCTCGATTTATTTGGTACTGCGTCATTATTTATTGCCTAAGAGCCAATAAAGATCATCAATTATGACGTATGACAAAAATTTGTATGGTTTAAGGAAATATTTTTAAATTTTAACGAAAATTTATTTTGCGTTTTCAGGGGATTATGTGGACCATTTTTTAATATTTAAAATCAAAATAAATTTAAAAATTTTAGAACAAACCTTGAAAGTTTATTATTCTTGAAAAAGTTTTAAATTTAGAGTTTTGCTGTTGCCAGTATACGTGCCTGGAATGCCGCCAAATTTTTAATTCGTCATTTTAACATCTTATTGTAAGTTTAATATTAGTTTTTTTACACAAACAGCAAATAATCAAAAGTCGTCATATGTGATAAATTTTCCATTTTTGATGGTTTTGGACAAAAATTTAAAAAAAGTTTTTGGAATTTGTGTTTGCCCTCTCTAGCCCCCCAGGCTCCCCTCAAAAAAATTTTTAGGTCTAAAACTTTGGAAAAAACGGCGCACATTTGGTGTATAACTTGCCTAAGCGCTAGCCACACCTCAAACACATCAAGCGTTCTTATCATTAAGTGGGCCCTCATACTAAAAATCGGGGAAAAAACGCGAAAACCGGCCGCATTGAAACCGTCACAAAAAAGTCACCGTTTCAATCGCGCTCAAATTTCCAGGAAAACTTTTGGGAAAGTTAACAGCATATGCCGATTGACGTTTCTTATCTCGCGGTAATAAAGAACCTTTTGTTTTTTAAATCCCAGGGGTTTTTACCGTATTGGCCGTACTGATGGCTTCATTGATAAGCATTACTTTTTTAGTTTTAACTGATAGCTAAAAGTCTAAGCTACACACTGATATAGGTATTGTTCTAATTAGCTCCACCGTTTTTGAGATATAACGTTTTAAACAGGCTTTGTCGCCAATGGCAATAATTTTTGAACAGACTAATAGGTGTTTTAAAGAGGCACTGGTAAAGATTTTTGTTTAATCTTTTCAAATAACAGTATAATTTTACTTAAATTTAAATAAGACAACGCTTAAGATTTTTATAGAAGCTATAGGCACCTTGCACTGGAACTCGGTTTATACATGAAGTATGCAATATACATAAGCGTCACCATAATAAGATAATTACCGTATCTCCTACTTATCTTTCGTAGTATGCAGATCAACCGATCAGAATTTCGCGGCCTATCGGTCCCATGATCTGCATATTACGAAAGATAAGTAGGAGATACGGTAATTATCCATTATGGTGACGCTTATGCATATTGCATACTTCATGTATAAACCGAGTTCCAGTGCAAGGTGTCTTATTCAAAATCCATTGTTTCAAACGGAAGTAATCCCGCGCGCGTAAAAGAATGCCGCGCACAAAAAGAGACGCCCGCGTTTTTGTTTAATAACGCACCGGCGCCTTTCTAATAACCCACCCGAGCAGCATTCTTTTAGCCATCTTGAAACCTGCATTTGCAAGCCCTGTTTTGCCGCCCCTCTTCCCACAACCATTTCCACGGAGCAAAACATATATGACGTGATCACGAATTTAGCTGTTTCGAGTTAATAGTTAGTGATTTTTATCAAATGATTTAATTTTAGCCAACAATTATAAAATCAAAGTCACATCAGCTTTTTTGATGTGATTATTTTTTCGATTTCGTTTTGCAGTACTTTTTATAATTTCTGGAGATTTATCAAAAACATAATATTAATTTTATGATACATTAAGTTTTTTAATAAAATTATGAAAGAAAAAAACGCAATATTTGTAAGGCACGCTATTTTCTGGGGCATATACCACTGATTTTTTTGCGCAGAGATTTTTCTTGCAGTGAATACTCGTTTTTCGTGGAGCGCATTTACTTGCAAAAGTAGAAAAAAAAGTCGTAATATGCACTGCAAAACACTAACACTTTTTTTAAAAATTGGTGTGCCCGAGAAATACCAAGAAATAGCGGGTTTTAAATATTAAAATTTCAGTACACAAGTGCGAGTTTTCAGTTTTTTAAATTTCGTTTAAAAATTATATTATTATTATTCAGCATTATGCGAAAACTTCTTGTCAAATTTAATATAAACAGTTTATACTATATTTTTTATTTTAAAATATCAAATTTGGTGTCTTTCTTTTGGTGTATACAAATATCACTTATTCAAAAATTGGACCGACTCCACAGGTTTTTTTAATATTACATAATTTAAAATTAACGTTTTTTGAATTTTATGAATACAGTGTAGATTTAGTAATAAACTTAAAAATACTAAAATAAAAACAAGACATCAGCTTAATTTTTTTTCAACGTAACAAACTTTTAAAACAATTTCAAAATCACCTAACAATAAAAGCAACAATAGGCACCTTGCACTGAACTCCGTTTATACATGAAGTATGCAATATACATAAGTGTCACCATAATGGATAATTACCGTATCTCCTACTTATTATTCGTAGTATGCAGATCAACCGATCGAAATTTCGCGCGCTTTCGATACTCCGACTGCGAAAGATCTGCATACTACGAAAGATAAGTAGGAGATACGGTAATTATCTATTATGGTGACGCTTATGTATATTGCATACTTCATGTATAAACAGAGTTCCAGTGCAAGGTGCCTATATATATGTCCAAGCAAATATGTCCAGTTGTACAATAAAAGTTTCAACTCATGATTGAATTTAGCAGTAACCATCACCATTTTCTGATAATTTTTTGTACGCTGCGATTTTTGAAAATAGTCTAAAAAACGAGTTTTGGTGTACGAAATACATATGTATCGCTGTGCGAAAAAAATTTTTATTCAATAAGCGGAAAATAGCTGCGAGGAAAGTCACAACTGGAACATTTCTTGTAAAATTTAGATAAAAAATTCACTGTCCAGCCGAAAATTATCTGGGTTTATATTGACACCTCGTAGTTAAACCGCTCATCATATAAGTATATCCGGCACCCAGCACGATATTTACTGTAATTAAACAGTGATGTGCGGTTTTTTAATAATTACCGCGCTGGATTCCCTCTATACTTACATGTTATATGAAAAGATGAGCGGTTTAACTACGATGTATTTATATTTTTAATATAAGCAATGATATTAGTAACTCTAGTATTTATTATATATGTAAGATACGTCTTGTGATTATTTATCTATTGTCAAACCTTCATCTTGTAAATAAAATCTACAAATGGCTTTTAATGCTTAAGAAATCTTTAAATTTCTAAAATAAGAATTCGTGATTAAAAAAAGAATTTTAATAAAATAAGAAGTCTTAAAAAAATCTTAATGTATAGCATAGTTAAAAATAATATCCTAATATTAAAGCAATTAAATTAGCTCTGTATAGATAAATTCTTGTATATGTATTATTGTTAAATAAGTGTTAAGAAGCGCTTAAAATTTGGCATTCTTAAGGGTTTTTACCTTGGTTTGACATGGCTCATTTCACAACTTTGTAAATTGCCAAGGCTGGGGCCTATTTCATAAAAATTGCCTGTAATTAATTTACAGCTGTAAATTAATAAACGCATATTTTTCTTTTGTATTTTTTATTAAAAAGTATATTAAAAAAATTGCGTTCAGAATTTAAAAAATTACATGTCTGTAAATTCCGTAAATTCCACAATTACGTACGTATTTTTTAATTAATAAAATAAGAAGAAATTAAATGCGTTTATTAATTTACAATTACATAAATCTTTATGAAATAGGCCCCTGGGGTGCAAAAAAGTGCCGGGACAAGCCGGTGTCAGGGCCTGTCGATCCCTATTTCTACATGATGAAAAATCTACACGTGGATTAGTTTAATCGTAGATAATAATAATAATAATTAATTAGAACAATCGTAAATTCTCCATTTTTATGCACTCTTACCAGTGTTGTAAAAAGTTACTTTTACTTTTACTTTAACTAATGGAGAATCACGACAGTTAATTCAGTGTACACAAAAGTCTTGAAAAGATTTAAAAATAATTTGTATATGACTTTGGTTAACGAAAGAACACAAAATCATAATACACGAAAATAACAATTAAACAGAAAACTTTTATTCTAAAAAAACAGCTGGTTGTAATACTTATTTCTTTTTTATTTACTTCCGGTCATATACAAATTATTTTTAATTCTTCTCGAGACCTTTGTGTACATTGAATTAACCGTCGTGATTCTCCATAAAAGCAACAGATGTTGGAATCCTTTTATTTTTACTTTTACTCGACTTTTGAAATTTCATTAACTTTTACTTTTACTCTTGCTCGGATTTTTTCTTGTAAATACTTATATAATAAAATTTAAGTAAAATTTAGGTATTTTTAATGAGTAGATTCACCCATGGGCTTGTTGTAAAACGAGTGACAGAAAAAAGATTTGTTAGCCGCTAACACGCTAAACAATTTTATTTAGACCAAAAAACGGTGCTGTTTGAAATCTAAATTGAGTGACACTCGAAAATATTTTTATTTATTTATTTATTTGCATATTTTTTACAAAGTGTGGCTCATTTTGTCGTAATAAGGAAGATATATAGATCCCCAAGTTCGTGGTAAGCTGAGTGAGACAAAAAAAGTTTTAAGGCGGTTAACAGGCTTGAAACCATCTATATTTTATTTTAGACCAAAAAACTTATTAGAGTAAACTTTTATAAGTTAAATTAGCATGAAAATATGGTGGAGCAATGAGCTCCGAAAACTGGTTTTCTGCCCTGTAAGCTCAAAAATCAGAGTTATGCTTTGAAGCTATAAAGTTCGGATTTTCTGAAAAGCACAAAATGATATATTCAAATTTTTTGACTTAAATTTCATACTTAAATATTAGATCACTGTACTAATTTTACCCTGAGAAAATATATATTTCGCTTCAAATTGTTTTATCAAAGCATAAATTACCTAGAAGAATACGAATGCATTATTTAAGTATATATTTTCGAAAAGATTGAGTTTAATTAAACTTTAATCGGTGCAATGACGTCTTTAATGACTTTATTCGTGAGATTTCTCATAATATTAATAAATAAATTTGAAAGGCGCTCGTGAATTAAAAATCAAGATCGAAAATTTAGTGTTGTGATAGTTAGCCAAAAATCAAAGTAGTTAGTTAACTACTTTTAAAATTATAAGTAGGTAGTTAAGTAGTTAAATAAAATTACAAGTAGGTAGTAATTAGGTAGTTAACTACTTAAAAATTTTAAACTAGGTAGTTAAGTAGTAAGTAGTTAAGTAGGTAGTTAAGTAGGTAATTTTTTAACTAAATATATACTTATATTAAAATCTTAGTAGAATTAAAAATTCGAATTCTTAATGTAAAAAATACTTTGTCACATTTAATAATTAAATATTTCCATATTTTATTGGTTTTTTGCTAGTTATTTATGTTTAAAATTACTTTTAAGACTGCTAGATAGTTTAGATATAATATTGTTAAAATTCAGGAAGTTTTTTACAAGAAAAAATTAATTTATTCTTAAGTTAACTTAAAAACTTAAGCTTAATAACCCACTTGGGGTGGGTTTAAAAAAAAGACGATATATTAACATTGTTTGTCTCATTTATATCATCTTGATAAACAACCGAAGCGGGAGAGTGCAAATTTTGTTTAAAGGTGGGGTGCAAAATCGAACTTTTTGGCTTTGATTTTGATGTTTTTTGTGAAAACTTTACCCCTACCCCCAATAGCCGACAAAGATTTTTTCAAGAAAATATCTCCAGTGGTTTAGAAGTTATGATCCCCCATCCCCCAAAAAATGGCGTTTTTTGACAATTCTGTACGTGAAAGCTTGCTCAATGGGTATAATGATTTAAGTTACAAATTATGCATTAAAAAAAACGTCTATCTACTTTCTACTTTAATTTGATTCCTTGATCGTTAAGATTGGTGCAGTTTTTGTTGAGATATTGCGTTTCTCCTACAAAACACCCGGGATTTTTTGCTATAAATACGAAGTGACGGCAAAAATGATGGGCAAACTTCATCAAATTGCTGCCGTCGTTTGGTTTTTTTAGCAAAATAGTCGCGGGTTTTTCGTCCCAGAAACGCAAAATAATAATCTTGGCAAATACTGCACCAATCTTAATGATCAAGGTATTTAATTAAAGTAGAAAATCACGTACAGAATTGTCAAAAAACGCCATTTTTGTGGGGTCATGACTTCTGAACCACTGGAGATATTTTGAAAAATTTTTTGTGAGCTATTGGGGACAGGAAAGCAGTAAAAGTCGAAGACAAAAAGTTTAACTCCGCAATTCACCTTTAATAAAATCAAATGACTGACCCCTAGCTCACTATTCATTTTATAACAAGATTATGATTGCTTTCAAATACTTTCTTAACTTAAATATTTTTTAAACCGTACATTGATTGGATTCACAATAAATATCATCAATCCATTTCTAAAAAAATCTATTTTTTTGCTTTTTTCTATTTAAAAACTTCAATAAAAAAATAACCCTTTTTTACACTAGATAAAATAAAAACCAACAGATTTTTGTTGTATTTTAACTAAAAGAAGTAATCAAAGATAGTCTAATTATGATTTATTTCAACCATCTATTTTATGACGTATTTTTTAAAAGAATTTAATTAAAACATTACTACAATTTGAATTGGGTTCATAAATTGTAAAGCACCGTGTGTATAAAATCGCTGTTGAGTGCCCAGATATGGATTTTTATTGAACACCTTCTGCGCGTGCGAATTACCATGGATATATAATATGCTGTCACATTTTGTTTTAAACGGCTGAGTTTTTTTGTAATATGTGCGCCCCGCAGATATTGATTGTTTAAAGACACTAACTATTTGACTGTCTACTTTACTAACTACTTTCTGCCTACTTCGCTAACTACTTTCTGTCTACTTTGTAACTACTTTGTTAACTACTTGTATTAACTACTTTATTTTTTGAAAGTAGGTAGTTAAGTAGGTAGTTAACTACTTTTGAAAAAGAAAGTAGGTAGTTAAGTAGTTAGCCAAAATTATGGTAGTTAAGTAGTTAACTACTTAAGTAGTTATCACAACACTACGAAAATTTGAATAAACACAATCGCATAAAGATGTTGAAGGTCAAAAAAGATAAATTATTCTTTTAGCACCAAAAGTTATTTATTGGTATCATATTTTACAAAACTTTTTTTATTACATCGTTTATATTAGTTTTTTGTTGTTTGAGATTACTTCATTTTTTTTGCAAAATAAACTATCTTATTATACTCTACTAACTTTATTTCTAAACAATGAACTATTCTGGTGTTGCAAATATTTTCATTTATTTCGCATTTACGTTGTTACTCGCCGATATTATTTTTGTGAACTCAGAAAATGTAAGCTTGACTAAAACAGAAGGAAAACAAATTTTGCAAGAGGTAATAAAATTTTTAATAAGAGTGTTTGTGAGGTAAAATATTTGTATAAGCGTTTGTCAGGTACAACAACTGTGTGTTTTGTTTGTTTTTTTTGGACTTGAGTAGCTTGTGACAAAAGGTAGCTTTTAAAAATGTAGTACAATAAAAAATATACCGAAAAATGTGCAACTCCTATATAAGTACGGAAAAGTATGCCATTATAATGAGCCTCTCCATTTAAATGGCACCCTCCAGTATAATGGCATAGTAGTCATTTTAATTTAGCGAGTTAAAATGGAGAGGATATAATAGCCATTTATTGATTTAATTTCACTTCATATATACTCACAAGTGTAATAATGTCCGCACGAGTTTACTGGTGTTGTTTTAATGCTGTCCAACACGGTAAAACTCCTGCGACCCGGACAGTTTTACACTTGTGAGTATATATGAAGTGAAATTAAATCAATAAATGGCTATTATAATGGCTTCCTCTCCATTTTAACTCGCCTAATTAAAATGACTACTATGCCATTTTAATGGAGGGTGCCATTTAAATGGAGAGGCTCATTATAATGGCATACTTTTCTGTACTTTTTTATATAGGAGTTGCATATTTTTCGGTATATAATATATTTTTGGTACAATTACGATTATACAAAGCCTCTTAAATTTGAGGGGTGTTTGTTGGCCTTTACTCCCAATTTGTAATGGGGTTGAGTTGAGTATGCCATTTTTTTGAGGGAGGGGGTAACACATCATTTGTACCGTTTTCTGTACTGGGTCTGCAAACCCTGAAGCTTTGGGGGGGGGCTGTCCGGAGTTCTCCCAAATTTTTTAGTGGAAGGGAGGGGATGTCGGGACTAGGGAGGAGAATTCGGATGTTTTTGAGAGGATTTCCGGAGTTCCGGAGATACTGCAACACGACACGCCTACAACACTGCCAACCTATATGATGATTACTGTCTTACAATCTTACAATACAATTGTCTTACAATAAAATGGCAACATTAGTCTAATGTAAAAATGTGTTGTTTGGGCTACAAATTTAATTTTAAATAAATTGCAAATAAAACATAATTAAAACTTTAATTTTAATAAAAGTGTTATTTTTTTTTACGAACGTCTGTTTAAAAAAAAGGGTCGGTCCACAAAAGCGTGTTAACTACATACGTATTTAGTACATTATTGAAAACTCTTGTTAATGAATTGACGCCTCGTAGTTAAACCGCATACATATAAGTATATCCGGCATCCAGCACAATATTTACTGTAATTAAACAATGTTGTGTGGTTTTTTAATTATTACCGCGCTGGATTCCGGCTATACTTACATGTTATATGAAAAAATAAGCGGTTTAACTACGATGCATTTATTAATTTTTTAAATTTTTTTTTCTAGAGCAATATTATGAAATTTTTGTGTAAATTTATTTAAAATGCATAAATCTAGCTTAAACGCTAATTTAGAAGTATTGTTTACTAACTGGTGATTAGCAAAAAGTATTTGAAACAAAAATGCATATAAATCACGATTTACAATTATTATGGGTTTTTATAATAATAATTTAATTTAAGAATTTATAATAATTTAATTCAATCGCAGAATTTATAATATTTTACAGGAATTTGAAAAATTAAACCGTAAACACATAGCATGTAACGTAGGTAA
Organism: Microlaimidae sp. YZB2_3; assembly: GCA_030248175.1. Classification (NCBI taxonomy): domain Eukaryota; kingdom Metazoa; phylum Nematoda; class Chromadorea; order Desmodorida; family Microlaimidae; species Microlaimidae sp. YZB2_3. The sequence goes on from JASAMX010025119.1 coordinate 30,082, forward strand.
AATGCTTTTTGTGGACCGGCCTCTTGTGTAGAAAAATTTGATTGGCCCAATTTTCTTGGATTAAAAATTTGGCACCATATACACGGAGAAAAACCCAATTAACGAATTCTTCTGCGCTATAATAAAATTAAGTTCTGTCTATTATGCAAATACACGTTTGAATTTGTGGTTTTTTCTGAATTTCCGCTTTTCGGAGCTCTGGAGCAAACTTCGGAGTTCCGCCTTGTTTTTGCGCCAATTTTCTGAATAGGTAATTAAAAAGTGATGCCACAGATCACTTTTTAAAAAAAGGCAAATTGCCTATTTAAGCGTGTAGTTTTGGAGCTCTCTTTGTTTTAAATGGCCGCTGCTCCAGAATGGTAGGAAAATCAATAAACAATGTTAAATTTGCTTATTTAAATTAATATCTTAAATTAGATTTGTTATCTCCATCATTTAAAACTTCAGAAAAGGTATTTTGGAAGACACTTTAAGACCTTTTGTTATACTAATATCAGACCTGTGCACTGTCTGGAAATGCCCCCCGTTTTATTGGAGAATTTCCGCCCCCCCCCCGACAAAAATGAAAAAGTACCCTAAAATTAGACGCCATTTTTGACCTATAATGACGCCATCATCGTGAATTTTTTGCAGTTGTTAGCCTATTTCACTGTATTTTAAGCCATTTTAAACCTATTTTTACTTTATTTTTGTTTTTTTTTGTCCTTTTTTTCCTTTTTCCCTTCTTTTTTCTCTTTTTTTTCTTCTTTTTTTTTTCTCTCCTGCTTGCCCCCTCGTTTTATTGCTCCCCCCGTTTAAAAAAAGTTGCCCCCCGTGCCCCCCCCCCCCCCGTTTTGGAATTGCCCCCCCCAATAAAATCCCTGAGGGGGGCAGATCACAGGTCTGCTAATATATTTCCTTTATATATTTAGATAACAAATGCTAAACTGCCATATTATAATATTGTTTTTTTCCAAATATTTTAAATTACTTTTCAAATTTATTAAAACAAATAAAAATATTTCTAGAAATACAAATTAACTTATAAAGTATTTAAAAATTAAATGAATTTTGGGCTACTCAGAACATTAAAAAAACGGAGCACCAGAACTTTCTTCGCTTTAAACGTTCGGAGTTTAAAAGCATGTTTCGGTACGCAAATCTTGAAATACTTCAGTCTATTTTTTTAGGGTGCCGCGTGCCGATCGCTTATCTTCTATGGGAGTCGCGAATCCTAATGGGACAAAAGCGGTTGGCGGGCTGACTTTTTGGTTTAATTTATTTCATATTATTACTAGCATTCCGTTTCTTGGTGCATACAAAATCCGTGCAATGTGTCAATTTGTTCTTGTATGTCCCTGCTTAGACGAAATAAAAATGCAATACAATACAATACAGTGTTTGTACCGATAATAAAAGATAAAAATAAGATGAATATGAGGACTTCATACTTTATACAAAACAGGGTTCGCGGATTTTTTCGACGACTCGACTGCAAGACGCCCAAGGTCAAAAAAAGTCAGCTCCACGAACAGAAGAACCTTATTTCGTCGTTATTACAGCAAAATGAGCCACATTCATTATAAAATCCACGTGACTGTGTGTGACTCATTTTGTACTAGTAAGGTGCTATTAGAAATATAAAATGAGTCACAGTCGCATGTATTTTATACAAATTGTGGCTCATTTTGCCACCATAGTCACGACGATTTACGCTTAGTTTTTTCACTTTAGATTCCAAGGCTTTTCATGAATCCGAAAATAACAAAGTGTTGTTAAAATATTTTCAAATTTTTTTAATTTTCATAAGAGTATGCAAGTGAATCGGAAAAATTATTAATATATTTGCGATTAAGTTGAAACTTACATTCTAACTAGCTTAAGATAGTCCCAAACTTTTTCGAGTAGATCGTCAAAATTCCACTTGTGATGAGCCGAAATAGGTACACAATGAGGGATCTTGTAAATTATATCCAATTCCTAAAAATTTTTAGACGTAGTTTGCTTTAATTTTAAAATATTTTAAGGGAAATTACTTTTTTTTAGGATTTTATTAGAATTTTTTCGCGGCGAGAAAAATCAATAATTTTGTGATAAAAACAAAAGTTTTAAAATCTCGTGATCAAATAAAAGCCATTTTACATAAAATTGGACTTTAAATTCACTAGTCTAGTATAAACCAGTTCGGTAAGTATAGTGTAAACCAGTCTAAAAAGTAACAATGGAATGTGACGTTTGTTTCACAAAATCCGAAAAAAAAGACCTTCATTCAATCTTTTTTTAGTAAAATTTTAACGGATTTTAGGTAAGACCTTTGATTTTCCACGCACTAATCAGTAACGTTTTGGGAATTGGAATCGTCGTTGTCATTGTTGACCTTTTGTTTAAAAACTAAAGGTCAACAATGATCAACAGAAGCAAAAAGACACAATAATTCGAATATTTTTTCCTGAGGCCTGTTTTGTAACAGCATTTGTAAATTTTTATTTTGCAAATCTCCGCCTATTTTTTGTAAAATGCACGAAAAAAGTTTTCGACTTGTACATGTAATCTAGAGTGAGTATTTCCGCGCAGTGCTCTGCGCTGATTGATCATTCGTCTATTAATTTTTCCCGTAACGTATAATCCTCTATATAATGTATTTTACAAAAGTACGCGAAGATTTGTAAAATTAGAATTTATTTACGATTGTTTTTATGCAATGGGCCCCTGGACAATAAATAAAATATCTAAAATAAAAATAAATAAAAAATAACCTCGATCGATATTTGATCAATTTTATTAAGAACGTAAATACAAGGAATGTATATTCGATTCCCTTCGATAACATCCACCAGGTCGTCCGCAGTCGCATCATACCTATATTATATAATATTATATAATAGTTCTGTAAAAACTCCCGTTGTGTTAATGTTTCAAAAATATAACGACTGTTTAACAGGGGTTTTAATATAAAACTGTCGGGTGACGGTTCTAAATGAAAACCGGACAGAACTCGCGGTAGTATTACAAATCTCGAGGATGTTGACGTGATAAAAATCTGACGCCTTAAAATATATAAAATAAAATGCATTCAAAACTGGCGGGTGATAGTGTAATTTAGCACGTCAACATTGAATTACTAAGGCTTTAGGTCAATAACTCATGTATTGTTACGGGTTATCTCTTATTTTCACCCAAAATAGCTACGATTAGCTAATCGTTTAACATTATTTCTATTTAAAAGTTCGATTTTTTAGGCCTTATATTCCTAGACGTCACACTACTATATTTATTATTATCATAACTATTATAAATTTTATTATAGTAAAATAAATAAATAAATTAACGAGATTTAGGAATAAAACAAGACATGCCTAAATAATATGCTCATACCTAAATCCCGTCACACTTAAAAAATATATTGTGTATTTTTCTTTTGATATATAAATTTAAAAAAAAACTATTTTAAGCTTATAATAAACGCTTATTGTAAACATTCAAGTACTTTAACATGGGCGCGGTCCAGACAGTAATTTTTAATGGACGGGTATTTTATTTCAATTAAGACGCAAAAATTTGAAATTATCAATATAAAAATATAGGGATTTTAATTATAGTTTGTAGAAATGAAGCCCAAGTAGCCAAAAACTTAAATTCTAAGTTTGGTTCAACGCTGAGCAGTAATGAATGAAAAAAAAAGACTATAGGTAAAATACTCGTAGCTGCAAACGTAGGCGTGGTTTATTTTCGCCTACTACCGTATATTAAACAATTTAACAGTGTAAACCATTTTAATCACTTCCGGCCGAGTTATACAATGCAATTCCGACTTTAGCGCCTGTAGAAAAATTAGAACAGTGCCAAAACACGGTTTCTGCTGCCATTACGTTGATTAGTCGATTTTGGGGACGAAAAACAATTCTGAACGATTATTGGCGTATACAAAAAGGCGAGAGTCGCAACTATGACAATTTTACCTATAGTTTTTTGAGAAGAAATAAACAAGTCGGTAGGTAGCGGTTTTGTTTCTCTACTGTTTTTTTTATTCAACCACTTTTTGTTTGGCATATTATAAACTGAAGTAAGTTACAAATGTTTTTTATAAGTTTAGAAAGACAAAAATAATTATTTGATCTGTTTTTTTAACTTATTGTTTTATAGCTCCAAATTAATCGTTAATTTATTATAAAACACAGCATATAAAAATTATAAAAAAACGAACCCGAAGCCGATTTTTTTCTCAAAAAATTGCCCACGTCATATAATACTGGTGGGAATATAACAAGATTTAAAGCTTACGTTTTTGCCTACCAAATCATGCTTTTTGTGAATTTCATCAAAATCTGTTCATTTTTATTTATTATTTTACTGTTATTTATTATCTGTTTACTGTAATTTGTTCAATTTATTTGAAATATCTCCCCTTTAGACCTTTAAACCAAAATTTTTGTGCTGCCAAATTTTAAGTATTTGATTTCTAGAGGTTTTTTCAAAGCTTGAAAAATGTGTATTTTTCTAGAAATATTATAGATAAACGAAGCTGCACAGTGTTCGGTTGTTATTTTCGCATTTTCGAGAATAATTTTGCAGAAACAAAATATGCATTTTTTTTACCCCTTTAAAAGTTTTTGGGCCATCTTAAAAAAAAACCAATTTAATTATAGAAGCCAATCGCAAACACCACAATATTGATGTATGAAATGTTTTACCAAGCAAAAAATACGTAGAGCTCGAGCAGTAAACATTTTAACCTCAAAATCAATCGTCCAACAATTTTTTGCGGATATTAGAAAAATTCAATCTATTCAAAAGTTCATAAAAACCTAAGCAAATAATTTTCATGAAACACTCGGAATGGTGTTGTTCTAACTGCAAACCAAACTGCGTTTCTGATTTCTTACTAGTAAAAAAGTTTCATTTTTTTGTAAGGCCAGATTAATTTTAGCTGTATCGGCGGCTATAGTGATGAATTCATTGATGAAAACCACTTTCTATAGTTTTACTGATATCAACCCGTCTAAAGTATAGACTAATAATTGTATTGATCCACCGATAACATTATATCCGCCGCGGCATTATTAGGATGTCCGTTTTAAAAATCAAATATTTTAATTACTTTCACATTAATTTGTATGGATACACTATAGTAATGCATTACCGTACCAACCAGACGCAATGTAGTGTTAAAAGCAAAAAAAAACTATTTCCAAACCTTAAGGTAACATCAGCATTATGAATCTTGTATTCTCCTAAAATTGTTTTTACCGTTTCCAAATCTAACTCGGACTGTTGTACCTAAAACATTTAAAAGCCATTTTTTGCCACAATGAAAAATTTAAAAAAACCATGCCTGATTTTTTCAATTGTTTACTAAGTAAAGAAACAAATGGTCATTATGATAATAAAAAGCAAAATTTACATTTATAACTAAAAGCAGATTAGTTTGAACTTTTGGATAAAAATATTTCGTAAAAGTCCCATACGTGTACGTACAAATTATAAATTTCATGGATCCAAAAGTAAAATAGACCTAAAAACATTTTTTCAATCCAACAATTAAAGTTCATTTTTGAGTTATTTTTCGGATTTAAATCTTGCAAACACAATAATGCCTTACGAATTAAAAAAAACCATACAAAGTTATATTAATGTGTTTTTATGATTTTTTTTCTCTTATCTTACAGTTAATTTATTATTCCCTTCTAACTTAGATTTTCTCCACTTTATATTCGCCTTTATACAAATTGCTAAGTTTTGTTTGGTAATATTTTATGTGTTTTATTTAAGTTTTAATGGTATTTTTTTAATTAGTATTCCGTATGTAGCGTTTTCTTCCAGCATAAATGCAGGAATAGTTTATTTACCCACCGGAGTGTTGCATTTATGCATTCGGCTTTACTGTTGAAATGTATGAAATATGAATATATAATTAAATTGCTTTTTTAGCTTATAACTTGATATTTAATCATAAAAACTTGACTTGACTTGACATAAAAAATTTAACTTGACAAAAAAAACTTTAACCTGACATAAAAAATTCGTGGTTCTGTTCTGTTACAATTTCTGGTACTATTCATTTGTTAACTTATAATCTGCAACTTTTACAACAAAACATTTTATTGTTACCAAACAAGTTAAATTGACGCCTCCTTTGTCTTTCTTCTTAAAACCTATATTAGGTGGTTCTTTGTTGAGTCGAATTCCAAATCCTTCCAATTCGTGCTCCAGCAACTTTTTATGATGAAGCGGCTTAAGCACATCTAACACTATTAAAATGAGTGAACAGGTTCGGGCCACTAAAAAAAAACAAAAATGTATTGCAAAGCATACAAGAAAAATATTTATTTGGTCAAAGTTGTGCTGCGAGACACAACTTTTGCATATATTGAAATCGCTATGTAAAGTCTCGTTACACGAAAAGTTCCTTATTTTAACAAGATATGTTTATAGTATTTTTACGAGTAGAAATTTTTAGGCAAACATTATTTATAAAATTTTAAAAACGCTTTTGAAAAAGTAGTTTTTAAGATAAAACAAATCCAACCAAATGTTTCCGAACTTTGTTCACAATTATTGCGCATTATCTCTTACAAAGTGTCATATTTTGCTTTTCCTGAAAGCATTTAATGTCAATATAACTATATTTTAGTTCCGAATTTTAAATATATATATATAATTCAACTTAAGGCTAAAATTTCACAAACGATTGTTAAACAAGGCTGCTTTTTTGTATCAATATTCTTTTGAAAAATAGTAAAAAATTAAAATTACGACGGAATTAATTCATTAATCTGTTAAACGGAAAATATCCAACTCACAAAAATTCTTACATTAACTATGTGGAATGTTTATATTTCACACATTGCTGTAACTTTTGTTCGAATTGATTTTTTAGTTCACGTCATGCGTGTGTGTAAAACTTTAATTGTGTGTGAAACTTTAACTTTAAACTTTAATAATGTGTGTGAAATTTAGGAAAAAACTTTGCTACAACAAAATAAGTTAAACTAAAGACGAAACTGTAAAAAAAAACTTGAGCAAAATTATGTATAGTATATTGTCTTTCAAAACAGAAGCTATATAAAAGTAAAATCATTTTGTAAAGTAAATAGATATAGTATTAAAAAAATCATGTAAACTAAAAAAAATAAAGGAAGAAAATCTCGCTAACGAAAAGTTCAAGTTTTGCAAAATCTGTATAATATATAGATTATGAGTTTATATAGAATTATTATGATTATAATGAACCACAATCATTACAAAATATACGTGAATATGAATCATTCTGTAAGTTAATAGAATCCTGTTTCAAATTTAAAATGAGTTACAGTCACATATTGTATTTTTGTATATTTTCCACGAATTTTGGCTCATTTTGCCGTAGTAACGACGTCTTGTTTCAATTAATTTTATAAAACCTGTGGCTAAAAAATATAACATTTATGTATAAACCAAACATAATTAAACCAATTAATGTTAAAATAACAACAGTGAATTTGAGGGGGTTGAACTTTTCATAAAGTACAGAATTGTATTTTTTATACTTAAAATAAAAAATTAACAATGTATCCTTAATAACTTTTGTCACTTTTTTATTAAAAGTTCCTTATTAGCAAAATTGTAAATGACTCACCTGCTATAACTTGTCGTCCTCTGCCTTTACCATCCTTTGCACCCTCAATAATACCTGGTAGATCAAGTAACTAAACGAAATAGACCATATAAACAGAAGATTAAATAGATTTATACACAGAACCGTGCATGTGCAATATGACGAAGCTTATACGGAGAGAGGCATTTTCATAATGGAGGAGGCACTTGTGTGGTGGAATTTTTTTAAATGGAGATGCGCAAAACAACAAAAAACAGGCAAAGTAACACCACTATGGTACGAAAGTTTTACTGTGGTAGGATGAAGGCTTTTCCGCGGTAACCGTGGAAAAGGCGATCATAGGAACAAGTAAATAGTTCTATATTTTTCGATGATCAAATTAAATCCATAGAAGAAAGTTAGAGTTGTGGCCAGTAAAATATTTAAGGTAAGCGCGGTATTTTCCTAATGGAGGAGGCACTTGTGTGGTGGAATTTTTTTAAAGGGAGATGCGCAAAACAACAAAAACAGGCAAAGGAACACCACTATGGTACGAAAGTTTTAGTGTGGTAGGATGAAGGCTTTTCCGCGGTAACCGTGGAAAAGACGATCATAGGAACGAGTTAATAGTTCTATATTTTTCGATGATCAAATTAAATTTTGGGGGGGGGTCTCGTTGGGGGCCCCTCCTTCGGCTGTGGTTTTTTTTGGTTTTTGTGAATATAGTATTTACTCGTTCTTCTCCCTTTTCAGGTTACGGGAAGCCTTCTCTACAATAATTTGTAATAGTGGTGTTCTTTGCTTTTTTGTTGTTTTGCGCTCTCCTTTAAATTCCCACAGTGCTCCTATTATGTACGTTATTATATTTTTGCCAATTATTTTATGTTTTTGTTGAATATATTATTTCATTGTCTTTTCCGGTTACGGAAGCCTTCTCCAATAATTTGTAGTTTCTTTGCTTTTTTGTTGTTTCGTCTCCTTTAAATTCCCAAAGTCCTCTCATTAGGATACGCGCTTACTTATATTTTGCCATTACTTTCTTTTGATTATTTTTGAATATAGATATTTACTCTCCATTCCCTTTCGTTACGCGAGCTTCTCTACACAGCTTTGTACATAGTGGTTTTTTCTTTTTTTTTGTTTTGCGTCTCTTTAAAAATTCCACAAAGTCCTCTCATTATTCTCTTTATAGTTGTTATTGTGTTTATTTATTTATTTTGTTTATATGGTTATTTGTTTAGTTATTATTACAGGTATTATTGAGGGTGAAAGGATGGTAAGGAGAGGACGACAAGTATAGAGGTGAGTCATTTACAATTTTGTAATAAGGAACTTTTAATAAAAAAGTGAAAAAGTTATTAAGGATAATTGTTATTTTTTATTTTAAGTAAAAAAATACATTTTACTTTTGAAAAGTTCAACCCCTAAATTCATGTTGTTATTTTAATTATTGGTTTATTATGTTTGGTTTATAATAAGTTATTTTTTAGCAAGGTTTATAATTATGAAAAGAGTCGTTATAGGAAAATGAGAAAATTGGGAAAATATAAAAAAATATGTGTGTATATTTTAATTTGAAAGGATTTATTATTAAGATGTTTATTTATATTTTGTATGTTGTGGTTTTATATTATATTTATATAATTATTATATATTATAGATTTTGCAAATTGTTTTTGAGTTTATTTTTTTATTATATTATGTATTTAATATTTTTTTTTTTTTAGTTTTTATTAGATTTATCCCTTATATTTTTATTTCACCATATACCGATACGAATAAAAATCATAAAGTAAATGATATAAACCCATGATAGATGGCTTTATGTTGTGTATTTTTTTATAATGAGAAAAAAAGAGGAAGATATGAAAGTTAGTGGTGTCTAAAGGTTAATAATATTTAATTTATAAATAAATAGAAGTTGTCCGAGATTATATTTTTTTGGTTTTTTTGCGTTTTTAAGGAGTGTGTTACGCATATAAAGCCAAGCACATATGGTAGAAGTTTTAGTTGGTAATATGTTTTGTGTAGTGAGTATAGTTAGCCTTTTATGTCATTCATAGAAGAAAGTTAGAGTTGTGGCCAGTAAAATATTTAAGGTAAGCACGGTATTTTCATAATGGAGGAGGCACTTGTGTGGTGGAATTTTTTTAAAGGGAGATGCGCAAAACAACAAAAACAGGCAAAGGAACACCACTATGGTACGAAAGTTTTAGTGTGGTAGGATGAAGGCTTTTCCGCGGTAACCGTGGAAAAGGCGATCATAGGAACGAGTAAATAGTTCTATATTTTTCGATGATCAAATTAAATCCATAGAAGAAAGTTAGAGTTTTGGCCATACATGGGCACGGGGAGGTTGGAGGGGGTTAACCCCCTCAAATTCTGAGAAGGGAGGTTTAACCCCCCCCACTCAGAAGTGGGGGGGGGGAGAAAACGTTAACCCCCCCCCCAAATTTTGGAAAAATGAAGAAAAAAAATGTCTTTAAAATGAATTCTAACTGCCTCCAAACTTAAGTTTTGAGGTCAAAATGAATGTTTTAAGCAATAAAAAGCTCAAAAATGCAATAAAAATGGGCTTTTTGACCTAAAATTAGTGTTTTTTTACCTATTTTTCCTTCAAAATCGAAAAACGATATGGGTAAAATGCACTCCAGAAAAAAAACGATATGGGTATTTTGCGTTTCTCGGATTTTAACCCCCCCCCTAATTTGGGGTTTAACCCCCCCCCCACTCCAGACCAACTTGCCCATGTATGGTTGTGGCCAGTAAAATATTTAAGGTAAGCGCGGTAGCGCGGTATATACCTGAACTTTTGCCCCTTTGTATCTTATGACACCGGGTACAGTTGTCAGAGTTGTGAATTCATAAGCAGCCACTTCCGAATACACGCCGGATAAATTTGTTAGAAGAGTAGATTTACCAACTGACGGGAAGCCTAAATTACAATTTAATAATTTAATAATTTTAATTATAATTTAAAAAATCTTACAATCTGAAATCATCTTAACAGAAAATTTATCATATTCTAAAACAAATTCTTTTGAATCCTTTTTTCTGTAGTTTTATACCAGAGCGATGAAGCAAAGTTATTTCAAAAGCTCGAAGGCGGCGTCATTTTCATCTCAGTTAGTCGTAAATTCTCTTTATAAACACATTGTAGTAAAACATTGTAGTAAAACATTAAAAGAAAACATTTTTCATTTAACATGTAAGTATCCGGAATCCGGCACGATAATTATTATTATACAACTACACACTACTGAAAAATTAAAGTAAATATCATGCTGGCTACCTGATATACTAAGATGGTGATCGGTTTAACGACGATGCGACAATAAATTGTCTAAAACCATGGTCGAGTACACGATGAAGAGAGGAGGGAAGTTTCAAAATTCCAGACCCAACTAAAAAATATCTGGGACTGCCTCATCGTTTTTTGACATACTATCGGTTCTGCAATGCTAGCTAAATGTACCGCCCTTTCTTCCCTACGTCCCACTTTTTTAATGCGCGCGTGTGTATGTGTATGCGTGCGTGCGTGCATACCTGCGTGTTTGCTTCAGATAGCTTTAATTTCGGTCAATGGCTCGATTTAGATCCTTTTGATTTAGAATTTTAAATACAAAAGTTGCCAACATAACTTTACGGATGCACGGAAAAACCAATGGCCAAAATGATTCCAGCTACTTTAAATATATACATTTAATCAATCTGCCTATTGTGGCTCTTTTCCCTTTGGTGGGTCGACCTTTTGTTGTTTAAATAGATTCTGTCAGTGTTTGTTAATTTTAGCTCATTAAAAATACAATAAAGACAAAAGTATATCACTACGGTATTGTTAAACAGCGCAAAACCAATAATTCATTAATAAAAATTAATATATTCTATTGCGCATGTTTAATAAATATGTAATTATGAGCAGCAATTAAAATAATGGATAACAAAACGCATATGCACATATGTGTAGGCAGGTAGGCGCAAGAGGCATTTCGATTAAAAAACTAATGTAGCAAGCTACTAATATTTTGAAATAAAATAGTTTAATAGATGTAATAAATTTCACTGTTCTCATTTCCTATTAAAGTGAACAATAAAAGTTTTCGTGCAAGAACGAACATTTTTAAAAGCAAAAATGAGGGACATAAAAAATTCCCATACAGCTTCGGAACTGCATTTGGGTTAAAGAAGCCAACTTATAAATAAATGATGTGAATACATCTGGTTTCGCTAAGGGTTAGAGTTATATAAAAAAATTGCTTTATAGTGAATAGCATTTCCCATCGCAAAACTTAACTACATACATACTATCTTATAATTTAAAAGAACGTATTTTCACTTGAATATACACATACTTCTGCAATAATTCAATTCTTTATTCCTTGCTTTAATTTATTTTCAACAAAAAATTAAATTAATAAAATTTATCGGTCAAAAATGAACGCCCCTTGTTTTTTTAGTCAGAACGTTTTTTTTTATTTTTAATTTGGATAGAATTCCTGAAGAAAATTATTTCATGAGATATGAGGCCATGATTTTTTAGAACATGAATCGCAATCTACAAATTGTAATATTGCTTAGTTATACAGTTAACAAATTACCATTTTAAGATGTTTTTTAATTAAATAATGATTCAACCACTGCAAATAATTAGAAATGAACTCCTTGGTCATTCTTGAAAATAAAAGATTGTTTATTAATAGCCCCAAATCATTTTTGTTTTCTGTTTTCTACATAAGTATTAACGTAAATTTGGCGTAGTTTAGAAGTTTAGAACACTCTAAAATACTTAAAAATAGAAACCCTAAAGTGTTTCTGCAAAACAACTAGTTTTTCAAATTGTCGCTTCCTAAAAGTTTTCGGGTTTAATTTTAATTTAATATAAAGATTTCTATTCCCCTTATAGTTTTTTATTCGTTTGGCGTTTGAGTGTTTTTATTTGTTGTTTTTTTAAACTCCCTTGAGCGTTGGCCTTCACAGTTGTGTTTGTGTACATGTATTTTTGTGTGAATGTGTGGAATACAGGCAAACGCACGGCGCATTCATTACTTAATATATCTTCATCTGCAACATTTTTGATTAAACGTTAAATGTTAAGCTTACAGAAACAGATTAGAAAACAACTAATACATTATAATAATTGATTTCATCCGCTTATATTTATGATTGGTATCGTTGTGTCTAGCGATTCCAGATTTCCCCCGATGATTATATTTTATGATACGAATGGTTGTGTCTAGGAATATGATAAATATTGTGAAACACAATTTCTAACGTTTCTGTGATAATAAATATTCAAAACATGAAAACATTTATTATAATACCAGCTGGAACTTTACATAAAACCAAATCAATCAAAATCTTTTCCACCCACCCACTATGGTCTTCTTCTTCGCTATCTAATCTCTTTTTTTTATATATGCATACGGTTTTCTACTCTGAAGGCTTCAAATATAGCTTTTTAGTTGTGGAACGAGAATGCGCTGTCCTCAAGAAATGGAAAAACCAATTCTTTTATTCAATGCCTCGCCTGAATATTTTTTCCCAATAGAGCTGCTTTCTTTTCCCTTCAACATCTTTACTAAACATTTTATTACACTAGCGAAAAACGCTAAGTATGGGCTGGGTTCTTGTAGTGATTCTACCCCTATTTAACGGTATTAGGTTATATTTGCAGAATGTGCTTAAAAATAAATAAGCAAGCTGGAGTGTTATTGCTTTAGCCAGATGTCACGCATGTAATCATAAAAGTTTTATTTCACTATAAACCTAAAAGCTTAAAATTTTTTTTTACATTTTACGCAGCTGTACCCACGCCTACTTATATGTTTATAATTTTTTTTTAAATTCCAACGTCTCTCAAATTTCAATGGTAAACTACTTTTTTTGGTTTTTTATTATTTTTTCATCAAAAAACTATAATACAAAAAGGCCATATTTTAGTAGGTATTACTTTTGTTAAACATTTTCGGTTACATATAGTAAAACTCAATATAACACTTAACAATGTAATATGGAACATAAAACCAATATAGAATATTTTTGGTATTGCAATCTACTTATTTTGGGACCGTTCTTATTAAATACAGACCTTAAAAAACAGACCCTAAAAATTTCGTTTCTTTAGAAACCCGAGATTTTTGTCCTAGAAGGAGAACCCGACTTCCTGTCTTTTTGGTTCTCTAAAAAAACACTCTAAATTTTAAGTGACAAAACGTGTCACAGAGCAGCTTGAACTTTTCCAAACCATATAAAAAATATTAGCAGTTTGTTTAAGTTTTAATGGTACAAAGACGTTAATATTTGCGTTTATGACTTTTTTGTTATCTTTTAAAAGTACACCGCTCCCTTCCTTTTTCCCCCAAAATTTTCCTGTTTGAACAAAATTATTTACAAATTTAAAAATTCTAAAATTAGGTATAATACAATAATTATTAAATTAAATGTATTTGGGTTTTAGACTTAATTAACGTTTTTTAATCTTTTGTATACTTTTGCGAAATCTGTGATTTTATGTGTAAGTATTAATTTTCATAAATATTTTTTTTATTTAAAATATGATTTATAGTCAGTTTTTTTTTTTAAATTTATACATGTTTAACTAGAGTAGGTAATTTATTTTCGATAAAACCGATTGTACAGATGTATATGTAAATGCATTTCATTACATTAGTTTATTTTGTTGTAGCGAAATCACGAAACAGCAGCAAAAATTAAACCTGTGCAACGTTATCTTAATTAAAAAATTGATTTTGCCAAACATACATAGCCTTGTTGCCAGGAATCGTGTCATGGCGGGTTTTATTAAGTTCGTCATGATGCATTGCAAGTTAGTTGGTATTTGTTATTTTCGCTTTACTTTAATTTATTTAATTATCCAAAAAAGAGACAGATATACAGATGTGATTTATCCAAGAATCTTTTTTTAATTTATTGGAATTTTTACGCTGCCGCATAGTATATTATTCATAAGAGCAATTATCACCATTTATCACTAGAGGCAACAAAATTGTTTCAGTGAAAGGTTTTCAGAATTGGATTTGTTTATTTGATTTTAACATTGTGTGCAAACGCAATTCTGCGATTATTTGTTTCTTATTATCTCCAACCCTATCTGTTACTAGCCATATGCCAAGCACTTCTATGCCATTAGCGGCTAGTGGTTTAACTTGTAAACGTCGCCTACACGCGTAGTACATGCGGAGGAAACAGTTTCTCAACTATTTCGTATTGACGTTTTCTATTGGCTTCGTGTTAGCTTAAGTTTTTTGCTTCTTCACTATAGAGTCCTTTTTAAAGCCGAGCGCTTAAATATGAATGCAATAATTATCCAGATACACCGCTTTTAAAGGAATAGCTTTATGTATTTTTATTTTTAAAATCAATGCTTGCACAATTATTTTATTCCTACAATATCTAGAATTTATATATATATTAATTATTATAATATACCCTATTTTTTAAACGTAAAGCTTCCGTACTTGTTTTTGAAAATAAATAAAATGATCTAACAATGTTAAACACTGAAATCGTATTTTTATTATAGAAATATTTATTATAATATACCCTATTTTTTAAACGTAAAGCTTCCGTACTTGTTTTTGAAAATAATTAAAATGATCTAACAATGTTAAACACTGAAATCGTATTTTTATTATAGAAATGTTTACTGTTTTATAGTTTGATTTATATATTCAAGCTTTAATAGGGTAGTGCATTTAATTTCGGCACTTTTCCAAAATGGGCATTTTTGATTTTGGACTATATCTTTGGTAATCCTGGACGGAATACGACGTTTGATAGCTCAAATGAGAGCTAATTATATGTAGATGACTGTCATGAGCTTTTTATTTGGTATGTTATGATATTTTCATGTGAAATTGTGTGATTTACAAAAAATAAAATTGTTACTCGTTTTTAGAACATGGGCATTTCATGATTACGCAATAAATTGGTTTAAAAATTAAACTGTACTGGTAAAATTTAGTCTATTTTCCGAATTTTTAGTCCCCGTGGTTCTACGTTGCGTCTGTGGTGAGCAATCGATATAAAATAAAATAGTGTAATTTCGGCACATGTATTGCTGTAGGAAAAACGGGTTGAATTAAGTGGTCGGGTGTTAAATTGTAGTTGTAAATAGTTAAAAGACAACGTTGAAATGTGTAGGGGTCATAGCACTGCACTTAAACTCGATTAATGGGTTCTTTTAAAAAGTGCCGAAATTAAATGCACTTTTTCCCCAAATTTGGTTCATTTTGATACCATTTGGCATTTTAGCTGTAACTTTTTCCCAGTTACACGTTTAACAACAAGTAGAAACTTAAATTAAAGAAAACTGTCTGAAGATAATGATAGGCTTTTAAATTTTTGAAAATGAAGATTTTTTGACTGAGAAACAATCGATCGTTTGTAAAGTGCCGAAATTAAATACATACATTTAATTTCGGCAATTTTCCATTTTTTTAAAAACTGATTTAATTAAGTAAAAAACCAACTTTCGTACAGTGAAACTTTTATGACGCTACGTAGTATTGTAAAAGCTTTAAAATGAGCTATGAAACATGAAAATCGGGCCATACAGTGAAAAGTTACATTGGAAAAACGAAAAAGTGTCGGTATTGTTATTTTGTTTATTTTTGAAAAACATTATTTTGTTTATTTTGTGAAATCTTCAGCATAAGCATAACATAACCCTTTTTTTCCTCAACTACGGAGCTTTGTTTTGAGAAACCGAAAAATTTTCTTTCAAATGACTTATAACAATTTTTATGATTAAGTTTTAAAATCTCTTGTTTTAGCCAAGAACGCAGCCAGGTAACTCCCTACTCAATTGTTATACTTTTTTTTACTAATTTCATGAAAAATTAAAAATAAATAAATTTCATGAATTAATTTTGTAAAAATTTCTTTGTAAACTAATTTTTTTAACTTATTTAAAACAATAAAAAATAGACCTGCAAATCGCCCATTTAAGGTACAAAGCTCCAGAGCACACTCCGCTTTAAATGGCCAGAGCTCCGTAGCATAATCTTCGAGGGTAGGAACATCACTTATAAAAACATACATACCTTTGCATAACATTAGAATTCATAGATATCCCGAATAATTAGTTTTTTTTTCATTTTCTATTCTTCTTTTTAAAATAAATAAATTCTATTTTTTGCTTAGTCATGACCTGTTTTTTAAATAACAAAAATTTTAGTAGTTAATTTATCTTTAAAGCACAAAATAAATTTTTGTTTTTGCTAAAAAATTTTAAAACGAACTTACGAAACTGATTTAGATTGCTATGGAGCTAGGCGCTGCTTCATAAATGTTAATGTAGGGTAGTGCATTTAATTTCGGCACTTTTCCCAATTGGGCATTTTTGATTTTTAACTATATCTTTGGTAATCCTGGACGAAATACGACGTTTGATAGCTCAAATGAGAGCTAATTATATGTAGATGACTGTCGTGAGCTTTTTATTTGTTATGTTATGATATTTTCATGTGAAATTGTGTGATTTATAATTAAAAAAAATTGTTACTCGTTTTTAGAACATAGGCATTTCATGATTACTCAATAAATTGGTTTAAAAATTAAACTGTCCTGGTAAAATTTAGTCTATTTTCCGAATTTTTAGTCCCCGTGGTTCTACGTTGTGTCTGTGGTGAGCAATCGTTATAAAATAAAATAGTGTAATTTCGGCACACTATTGCTGTAGGTAAAAACGGGTTCAATTTAGTGGCCGGGTGTTAAATTGTAGTTGTAATTAGTTAAAAGACAACGTTGAAATGTGTAGGAGTCATAGCACTGCACTTAAACTCGATTAAGGGGGTCTTTTTAAAAAGTGCCGAAATTAAATGCACTTTTTTCCCAAATTTTCCTCATTTTGATACCATTTAGCATTTTAGCTGTAACTTTTTGCCAGTTACACGTTGAACAACAAGCAAAAGCTTAAATTAAAGAAAACTGTCTGGAGATAATGATAGGCTTTTAAATTTTTGAAAATGATGATTTTTTGACTGGGAAATAATCGATTGTTTGTAAAGTGCCGAAATTAAACGCATACATTTAATTTCGGCACTTTTCCATTTTTTTAAAAACTGCTTTAATTAAGTAAAAAAAAACAACTTTCACAATGAATTTTTTATGACGCAACGTAGTATCGTAAAAGCTTTAAAATGAGCTATCAAACATGAAAATCAGGCCATACAGTGAAAAGTTACATTGGAAAAACGAAAAAGTGCCGAAATTAAATGCACTACCCTATTTTTAATTTTTTTGTAAATGTCTACAAAAAAAATCAAATATTATGCTGAGGTACAGTACCAAGTAAAACTTATGCAATTTTCTCAAGGATTTTTCTAAATGTCTTATGCTATTTCAGTTTTGTTGTAATTTTTAAATAAAAAAAGTAACTTTTTAAAGGAGCACTGTCACAAATCAAATTCCTATAACGCCCGAACCGGACTGCTCCTTTAATACCAAACCTACCTAACTCAACTTTGGTATTTAGAGTGCTCCACTACAAGGCTACAACATTTTTAAATTTCAGCTGAATCGGTTCAGTATTAAAGGAGCAGTCCGGTTCGGGCGTTATAGGAATTTGATTTGTGACAGTGCTCCTTTAATAAGAAATGGCATATCGGAAATAAAACAGCACAGCAATATAACAATTGCAATTTTTCGGTCATTCTGTTGACTCAGTTATCAGCAGAGCGTATCAAAACAAACATTTTCTTTTACTTCAAGATGCGCAACACTGCGGTCAGGAAATCCCACAAGAGTTCGAAATGCAGAAAAATTATTAGCAAATTTGTAAATCAGTAATATTTTGGAATACTAATGGGTTGGATGAAACTACCTGGACCTGTCTTTTTATTTACATATTTTGTCATTTTTATCATATAAATGCAAGGTAAAAAAAAAGGATTTGCTCTTTTTTCTGACTTTTTTTACGAACCCTAGTGGTCCCATTTAACTACTTTAGTACTCAACTTACTGCCAAAAAAGCACTATTTTCCAAAAAATGTATGATATTCAAAATTTACAATTCCCTCGATTGTGAAGGTTTTTTTATTAAGATACCTATGTCCAAAAATAAGTTCGCCATTCTTCCCTACATTGTGAAGATTTTTTTCGCTGAAATATTACCTAATAAATAAGACAACGGGAAATTTTGTGTAACGGTTTCTTATTAATAAAAATATATTAATTATAAGTGTTGATGCTTTGTTTAGTGAGCATATTCTGTGTATTCTGAAGCAAATTTTTATTTCGTCGTTACTCTGTCACAATAAGTCAGAAGCATCATAAAATGCTTATAACTGTGACTCTTTTTATATCTTAAACGATCAATAATCTAAACAAAATGACAATGAGTCAGAGTCACGTTGATTTTATACTGATTGTGACTCTTTGTGTCAGAGTTACGACGATTTATTATTATCATCACCTAAATGTTTAAATATGCAACTTAAAGATATCTATACGAAGGAAGGAATGTGCCATATTAGAAGGCTATATTGTTTTCTCCATACACTACCTTTAAAAATACTACCAAAGTCTTATCCTCTCTATTCACGAAAGCTTTTAGGGTTGCCTTGAGAGTTATAAATTAAAGAATTGTTTGCTTCAGACATGCTGTAAGCACAAATTTTATTCAAACCCGTTTATTCCAACGTTTCGATCATATAAAACAGATCATCATCAGGAATCTAAAAGTATAACAGATGTAACACGATGAAATAATAAGTCAAATCTTCATCATCAGGGATCTAAAAGTATAGCAAATGTAACACGATGAAATAATAAGTCAAATCTTCATCATCAGGGATCTAAAAGTATAGCAAATGTAACACGATGAAATAATAAGTCAAATCTACGGATTTGACTTATTATTTTATCGTGTTAAATCTGTTATACTTTTAGATCCCTGATGATGATCTGTTTTATATGATCGAAACGTTGGAATAAACGGATTTTAATAAAATTTGTCTTTACACCATGTCTGAAGCAAACAATTCTTTAATCTTATCCTCTCCGATATGCTATATTGTGTTCTAGACCGAGACCGACCTTTGTCCTGATAAAACAAATCTCTTTTGGCTTACATCTGTTTTCGACACGTGCTCATTAGATAAGCGAAGAGAATGCGCTTCCCTAAAGTGATTCAATATATAAAAAACCAATACTATATACACATGCGGCGTGTTGATTGAAATGCCGAAGCTTTCAATTTCCCAACACGAATGAATTTTCGCTTTTATTTCCGTCCGCTCCTGGCGAAAATTTGCGCCAAAACCATTAAATTGTGTTCCTTTTATTTCCGTTTATTTTAACGGATATGCGGTGTATTTTAGCCATGATAAGGCAGCATACATGGGCACGGGGGGGGGGTTGGGGGGGGGTCTAACCCCCCCCAAAATTCTGAGAAGTGGAGTTTTACCCCCCCCCCACTCAGAAGTGGGGGGGAGAAAAAGTTAACCCCCCCCCCCAATTTTGGAAAAATGAAGAAAAAAAAATGTCTTTAAAATGACTTCTAACTGCCTCCAAACTTAAGTTTTGAGGTCAAAATGAATGTTTTAAGCTATAAAAAGCTCCAAAATGCAATAAAAAGGGCTTTTTGACCTAAAATTAGTGTTTTTAACCTATTTTTCCTTCAAAATCGAAAAACGATATGGGTAAAATGCACTCCAGAAAAAAAACGATATGGGTATTTTGCGTTTCTCGGATTTTAACCCCCCCCCCCTAATTTGGGGTTTAACCCCCCCCCACTCCGGACCAACTTGCCCATGTATGTAAGGCAGTATGATATTTTTCGTGTTTTTTTTTTCAATACTGCAAAAATATGTGGTTTCATCTGCACACTGTTCTTAATCGCTTTCAAACACACTTAAATAAAAGTGAGTTTTTTTAATGACGGGAGCAATTTTAAGCAAGTTGTAAGCCGACCGGGACGGTCAGAAGAACCGAGATTTTTTATCCACAACGGCTAGAGAGTCCAATTTTTGGACAAATTATAAAAAATCTAACCGTTTATAATTTTAGCTTATTTTCAACTTTTAGGTCGTGCATTTTTTTTACTTATATAATCTTATGCCCCTAAAAAAACTTATACTACATTTAAAATATTTTTATTTTATTAATTATAGGAAAAATCCGACTGTACATATAGGTAGCGTACAATTTTTTTATCCACAACGGCTAGAGAGTCCAATTTTTGGACAAATTATAAAAAATCTAACCGTTTATAATTTTAGCTTATTTTCAACTTTTAGGTCGTGCATTTTTTTGACTTATATAATCTTATGCCCCTAAAAATACTTATACTACATTTAAAATATTTTTATTTTATTAATTATAGGAAAAATCCGACTGTACAAATAGGTAGCGTACAATTTTTTTATCCACAACGGCTAGAGAGTCCAATTTTTGGACAAATTATAAAAAATCTAACCGTTTATATTTTTAGCTTATTTTCAACGTTTAGGTCGTGCATTTTTTTTACTTATATTATATTATCTTATGCCCCTAAAAATACTTATACTACATTTAAAATATTTTTATTTTATTAATTATAGGAAAAATCCGACTGTACAAATAGGTAGCGTACAATTTGAAAATCACAAAATTCTCACTTTCACATCAATGTCATTATATTAAAATAAATTTAAATTCTGAAGATATAACAAAAAATATTTAAAAGCACAAAAACATACCAATTTTTATAAGGAATTTTAGACAGTTATACAGACCTGTGCACGGTCTGAAAATGCCCCCCCCCCCCCCGTTTTATTGGAGGATTTGCCCCCCGCCGGTTTTATTGCCACCCACCCAAAAATGTAAAACTACCCAAAAATTATGGCGCCATTTTTGACCTGTTATGACGCCATCATCACGGAATTTTGGCAGCTTCTAGATCTAGCCTATTTCAATGTATTTTAAGCCATTTTAGACCTATTTTTCCCTTATTTCCGCTTTTTTTGTCCCTGTTTTCCGTTTCCCCTTCTTTTTTTCTCTTTTGTTTTCTTTCCCCCCTGCTTGCCCCCCCCCCCGTTTTATTGCCCCCCCCCCGTTTAAAAAATGTTCCCCCCCCCGTGCCCCCCCATTTTGGAATTGCCCCCCCTCGTTACAACCCCGGGGGGGGGGGGGGGCAGTGCACATGTCTGGTTATATATAAACAAGATTTATTTATACGCTCTGAAAAACTTTCCACAGATACATCCAATATATTATGTTTCGTCAATTTATGAGTGACGTAAATTGTTTTTTTTTGCTTCTGAATTTAAAAATTTTCCCCGGAGAAACGTAAAAATTTTGGCTGCAGTATTTTGTCCTTTTGCTAAATTAGATTTGCATAATATAAGACTTGAGAGAAACACTGAAGTATCACTTAAATTTATCTATCACAGAAAAAGAAGTAGCTCTTCAAAACACGGAAGTACAATGTATCATTGTTGGGTTAAGTAAAATTTTATCGCCAAATCAAAAGCTATACTTATGTACATAATTTTTGTTTTAAAATCCTTTTTATTTAAAACTAAGCTGTAGTTAGAATCTTATAGTTCAGAATACGACCTAGTTTCGAAAACTACAAAAAAAGTTCAATTTTTCTCTGAATAATTTTTTTCATTAAAGGAGCACTGTTACAAATCAAATTTCTATAACGCCCGAACCGGACTGCTCCTTTAATACCAAACCTACCTAACTCAACTTTGGTATTTAGAGTGCTCCACTACAAGGCTACAACATTTTTAAATTTCAGCTGAATTGGTTCAGTATTAAAGAAGCAGTGCCGTTCGGGCGTTATAGGAATTTGATTTGTGACAGTGCTCCTTTAATATACAAATAATTTCAACCTAAAAATTATCACGCGCCCGCTTTTCAAAAATTTATTCAGTTATAACATTTCTTTCCCAAAGTAATCTGCTCCGGAGCTAAGATCATTTAAAACGGAGAAAACTTCGGAGCTTTATCACTTAAACGAGTAATTTATTAAAGTTTGTTTAACCTTAGTAAACCTTTTAATCCGTTCCCGTGATTGCCTTCCTCGGTTACAACCGTGAAACCTTGGTATGACCCAGGGGTATGACCTATGTCGTATTTCCGTCATACATAGTTCTTTGCGCGAGTAGTGCCCAGTAAGCGAGCAAATTGAAATGGTTAAAGCTGTACGGTAGCAATGTACAGGGGCCGGTTGCATAAAAATCCCTTAGTAAAGAGAAAAAAATCCCTTACGTTTTCCCTTAAATACAGTAATCTCCCTAGGTTAAGTTTTCCCTTAAGTCGGTTGCACGTAAGCGATTTCCCTTAACCTTAACTTAGGGCGTACGTACTACAACGCAAGGGAATTTTTGTTAACATTTACAACTAAATATTGCTGCAAAAATAAGTTTAAGCACATAAAAGTGCAAACATTTATATTAACACAGTATAAAAAAATGAATTCTATAATAAATTGCTTGAAAAATTACTTTATTTCATCAAATAATCTTAAATCGACAATTTATTTTCGTTTTTTATTCGGAATTAGGTGTTTTGTCGGGGTTTTTGGCTTGAGTTATAAGATTTTTTTTATAAAAACACTTAAAAACCAAAAATAAATGTATTTTTTATTCAATTTTAAATTTATTGTGCTGAAAATTTTTAATTTTATTTAAATAAACAAACAAATTAAGGAGCCAAAACGAGGATAAGACTTTGGTCAATTAATGAAGATAATGTTTTGTGCAGAGTAATGCTGATTTATTTTTTAAAATATAACAACGATTTTCGTTTTATCCTAAAAATTAATTACTTACTACGTGTTTATGGGTCTTAAAATTATTATAAACTTTGTAATTTTTCTTAAAACGATTTATAATCTTATTAATGACGCACCAGCTTTATTTGAACTATTCCCCTTAAAGTCTAAGGGTCCTCTTGACCACCCTTGGGATTTAAGGGAAAACTTAAGGTAAACGTTTAAGTGAAACTGTTTATGCAACGCACTTGAGGTAAATTTGCTTTTTTGCCCCACTTAAGTGCAAATTTAAGGGAATAATTACCCTTAAACGTTTTATGCAACCGGCCCCAGATTTTTGTCACGGACACAGTCATTACGTAGGATATTTCATGTTGCAAAAATTTGCATATTGTGCCGTACAGCTTTAACTATTTTAATTTCCTCGCTCACTGGGTACTATTCGCGCACAAAAAGCTATGTATAACGGACGTTCCCAGTAATTATTCCTGCGTAAAAATACCTTCGGTAAAAAAACTTTCGACAAATGACATTCTGGTAAAAATACCATCGGGTAATTTCACATTCGGACTAATTGACCATCGATCAATTTAGCTTGATTTTTAGGTTTTGCTTAGGTTCAGGAAAAATAAGCCCGAAGGTCAATCAGTCAGATTGTCAAATTACCCGATGGTATTTTTACCAGAATGTTATTTGTAAGAAAGTCAAATGTCGAAGGAATTTTTACGCTGGTATTATTACGTGGAGCCATAACGGAAGTCTGACCTAGGTCACGCGTAGAGTTTACCGCGGTAAGGTTTACGTACGACATTTGTCATACGAAAATATCAGTACCGTGAGAAGAGGTTTCACCTTTGTCGTACGAAGGTTTTACGGTTTTAACAGGGGAAAAGGCCATCACGGGAACCGGTTAAACTATTAAAGTTTTAAATGTTTTAAAATATAGTTCTATTCTAAATTTGTGTAAATTTGCAAATAGGACGGAAATCCTGAGCTCTGGAGTTGTTTCCTAATAACGAAATTGAAACTGAGATAAGTCATTGATTATTTTAATTAGATAAGGAGAAATACGGCTCCAGATCGCACTAAATTTTAAAATAAAAATGAATGAACCGTTCTTATCACAAAAACAAGCCTGCTTTAAATAAGATATGACATTTATTCAAAGGCTTAGTAAATCAGCTTTTTGAAATATATTTAAATAATAATAATAATATTAATATTTTTCAATAATCGATACTAGTAATATTCCTGGGGTTCGGAGCTCCGGAGCAACCAAGGGTTTTTAAAGCTATGGAGCAATCCCCAAAAAAGAGCAAAGTCTCGAGTGAGATTGAAACCAAATTTGCATTATGCGTTTTTTTCAATAAATTCAAACGGCCATTTACTGTGATGACTAGCTGTTCTTATATAATCTGGGACAATTTCACTAATTCATATAATATTATGATACAACTTTTAAAAGGTTCCGCTCATGGATACTCAAAATGTCAATGCGGCAGTGGTATCACTCGCCCACATGTGATATATATCCGAAAACATTCAGCAGAGCAGGCGCTTTTCTCAACTCAGTATTGGTTTCATATTATTTTTTTCGCGCTCCAACTTTTCCCTTTTGTTTTGTTATCGGGGCGAAAGCGGTTTTCCTTCCTCTCTCTTTCCTCGCTCATTTCCGACATGAAAATCCATATCTTGTCAGTTGTCCATGTATAAGCGGGCGATAGTATTCTAAGGATTATAAAAACTGCTTTCTTCAAATGAAAAGCGGTATATTTTTAGGGGGAGAAATAATCCAAAAAAAACCCTCGGGTATCGCGTCACTAGAAGACAGAGGGCAGCTCAAGCGCACTGCAATATTTTTTATCAATTTATTTCTTCAAGCCTCGGGTATCACGTCACTAGAAGACAGAGGGCAGCTCAAGCGCACTGCAATATTTTTTATCAATTTATTTCTTCAAGCCTATCTATAGCATTCTTTTCGATCAAGATAATTGACAACCTGTTTAACCCTTTCCATTGTGAGCTTTCCAATTAAGTTTCATTGCAATCTAATCTGAATTTATGAAATTTTGTTTTTAGTATTAAAAAAATGTTTAAACGGTTTTTTTGCAACTAAGTTAACAGCAAAAATTGTTTTTAAATTTAATTGCTACAAATTTTGTTTCTGAGAATAAAAATAATATACAAAAAAAATAATTTTGGTTTTTTCACAAATAATAATATTGTTCAACAATATGAGGCGGAATAAATCAAGTTTTTGAAGAAAAAATAAACTAAACAGTTTGCTGTTTTTAGTTTTTTAGCAAAAAAATGAAAGAGAATTGCAGCTGCAATCTCCAACCTCAGTACGTCATTGAGTGATGAGCTTCGTTACACCATTACCGGCCAGCTTTTACACTATAACTCGTATTTATAAGGCGTCATATTTTTGAAACATTATCACAACAGGAGTTTTTACAAGGCTTAAAGAATACACCAAAAATACAGAATAAACAACAAAATGCGCACTATTAAATGGGCAGAGACTTTTAACCAATTTTCGGAATTTATGGCCGCCTTCGATTCAAGAAACTCTCTCCCTTTCTGTTTTTTTTAAATTTTTAAACACCTCACTCACCCATTTTATTTCACTTTATACTAATGTTTCATTAGGGTAGTGCATTTAATTTCGGCACTTTTCCCAATTGGGCATTTTTGATTTTGGACTATATCTTTGGTAATCCTGGACGGAATACGACGTTTGATAGCTCAAATGAGAGCTAATTATATGTAGATAACTGTCGTGAGCTTTTTATTTGTTATGTTATGATATTTTCATGTGAAATTGTGTGATTTATAATTTTAAAAAAATGTTACTCGTTTTTAGAACATGGGCATTTCATGATTACGCAATAAATTGGTTTAAAAATTAAACTGTCCTGGTAAAATTTAGTCTATTTTCCGAATTTTTAGTCCCCGTAGTTCTACGTTGCGTCTGCGGTGAGCAATCGTTATAAAATAAAATAGTGTAATTTCGGCACACTATTGCTGTAGGTAAAAACGGGTTGAATTTAGTGGTCGGGTGGTAAATTGTAGTTGTAAATAGTTAAAAGACAACGTTGAAATGTGTAGGAGTCATAGCACTGCACTTAAACTCGATTAGGGGGTTCTTTTTAAAAAGTGCCGAAATTAAATGCAGTTTTTTCCCAAATTTTCCTCATTTTGATACCATTTAGCATTTTAGCTGTAACTTTTTTCCAGTTACACGTTGAACAACAAGTAAAAGCTTAAATTAAAGAACACTGTCTGGAGATAATGATAGGTTTTTAAATTTTTGAAAACGATGATTTTTTGACTGAGAAACAATCCATTGTTTGTAAAGTGCCGAAATTAAATGCATATTTTTAATTTCGGCAATTTTCCATTTTTTAAAAAACTGATTTAATTAAGTAAAAAAAACAACTTTTGTACAGTGAATTTTTTATGACGCAACGCAGTATCGTAAAAGCTTTAAAATGAGCTATCAAACATAAAAATCAGGCCATACAGTGAAAAGTTACATTGGAAAAACGAAAAAGTGCCGAAATTAAATGCACTACCCTATCGCTTTGTAAAAATAAAAAAATATTGTTTGAATAGTGAGTTTCAAAATCTGGTTGAGAGCACAACAACCCATGTTATTTCTACCAATTTTGGTGCGATTAAGTTTTTAAAACCACCACCACCCCGTGTTTTGCGTCCTGCAAAATGATTAAAATTCTTAAACCATATATTTTTTATTAGTTTAGTGTGGTGATTTTAAAAACACGGGTTTCTAATAAAAAATTAAAAAAATTTTTTTAGAGTTTTTTTTAAAGTTTAACTTAAATTTTGAAGTTCGGTATTAATTGATCCCTAAAAACGTACGTGATTTTTGTGTTTTTTGGGATGAAAACTACCACAATAGTGTAATTGTGTTCCATGGAACTTATTTAATACAGAGTTTTCACCAAATAAAATTATTTACATGTTTGAATTCTCAACAACTCGTAAGAACTGATGTGCTGTGCTGTGAAAACCCGTGTGCCCGTGCGGTATACTACAATTTAAAGTTTTCATAAGTGGTAATAAAGTAATAACAAACATAAGCAAAACATTTTTGCATTAATTAAGTCTACTTTTTTGTTTCAGGAAATATTTTTGTTCGACGAAAGAAAATAAGCCGAAATAATGGCGGATAATTCAGTTACTCTAGACGAGGGCCCAAGAGAGAATTCGATCAGCTTCAGACTAATTGGAACTTTACTTTAAGGAATCAATACGTTAAAGACTGCGAGTTTCTATGGTTCTAAATGCTGCGCAAAGCGGACTTAAAGACGTCGGTTTGTCTCACCTAAATATTTTTTAAGGACTTGGCAAAGAACGAAATCTTTATGTGCGTGCGCAAAAAGCCCAGATAGTTTTTTTTTTAATTTCGAACGTTCATTGAACTAATTCAATTTACCATTTTTTTCTGGAAACCTACAACAAAACGAAATCAATGCTGACTTTACAAAAAAAAATTCATAACAAGTAAGCAACAGTATTTAAATTTAAATTATGACTCAAAATTACCTATTCGGTGGAAAATTATTCAATGGTAAATTTTAACATTAGATAGAAGATTCACAACATACTAGGTGCAATCGAATTTTTTAATTAGTAACTTACTGATACAACACTCCACTCATTGTATTAATGTTTTAGAAGTACCACAGCCAATAAATGCTAGTTGTAAAGTCAACAGGTACTGGTAATAGAAAACGACTAGGAAAAGTAAATAAGTTTTTCGCTTTAAAAAATTTTAATTTTGTGAAAATTTTGGCATATTTCAGACTGAGCTTTAGATAGTTATGGTGGGTGAGTGAGATACCTGTTTACACAAAATAAAAAAGTTTTTGATCTGCATGATATGGCTAAATTTACAAAAATTTAC
The DNA here is from genome assembly GCA_030248175.1 of Microlaimidae sp. YZB2_3. Classification (NCBI taxonomy): domain Eukaryota; kingdom Metazoa; phylum Nematoda; class Chromadorea; order Desmodorida; family Microlaimidae; species Microlaimidae sp. YZB2_3. Next base: position 58,294 of record JASAMX010025119.1, read on the forward strand.
TCTTTTTTTGTAAAATTACCAAACGAGTTTTCAATTACATTTTTGGTGGTAATATTTGCATAGAGCTTTTTAACGACTTTTCGAATGTTTGTCAACATTTTCTCTAAACATACCACTTTTTTACAAAATTTATAAGGTTTTTATAACTTTAACAATAACGTAATGTACCATCTGTTGTCAATTTTTATGAAACCAAATTTTGTTTTCGCTAAGCAAGTACAGTTGAAACAACTTTTTCAGCAAAAACCAAACGCTACACTTCGTCAAAAACAGAGCATATTTTTAACTTTAATTGCCGTACAAAAACAATCTTTGCAAAAAAAAATCGCCAACAGATACGCAAATTTTAAATTTTTTATTTATCCTACGATTTTTGTTTTAAAGATTTTTCCAGAAGTATACACTTATATTTCAGTCACACACGAATGTCATATGATTTTAAAACCCCGTTAGGCAATCATTCCAATTAAAGTAAAATCCTAGTCGTATGACAGTTAAAAAATTGGTTTTGAAATCCACAAAAGGGCGGAAAATATACAAAATTATCACAATATTAAAATTACGTGCTGAAATATATGCAACTTCTTTTTATAAAATATGGTGCTGACTAGTGTTGTAGAAAGTTACTTTTACTTTTACTTAAAGTAATAAAAGTAACGGATTTTGGATTACTTTTACTTGACTTTTGAAATTTCAATTACTTTTACTTTTACTCTTACTCGACTTTTGAAATTTCAAATCTTTTTACTTTTACTCTTACTCGGATTTTCGACTGCAAATACTTAAATTAATTTAATTAAAATTTAAGTAATTTCAATGGGTAGATAGTAGATTCCCTATGGGCTTGTTGTAAAGTAAATGGCAAAAGACAATTTTTTAAGCCGCTAACACGCTCAGCTTAAACCATTTATTTTGACCAAACAACTTATTAAAATGATAATTTATACATAAAATTACCAAAAAAAACTTTAGAACGGAGCTCTGGAGCTTCAAAAACCGGTGTTTTGCTCCGGTTCAAAATTACTTTTATTATAATTTTACTTTTACTTTAAAAATAGGTTTTACTTTTACTTTACTTAAATAAAATTTTGACCATTACTTTTACTTTTACTTTACTTAAATTAAAAAATCACAAATTACTTTTACTCTTACTTTACTTAAATTATTTTTTTTCAAATTACTTTTCCTTTTACTTAAAATAATCCAAAATCAATACTTTTTACAACACTAGTGCTGACGTATGCCATTTTAATAAAGTAATATCAAAAATCAAAATTGTTTCACAAAATAATGCTTCTCTTTCAGTGGCATTATTTTTTATATTAATTCACGCGAGTTATACTGAAAAATTATAAAAACAAACAGAACTTAATGTATTTTTAAGCCGCACCAAAATATTCTATCCACGTCCACATCAAAGATTTTAGAAAATCTGCTGCTTACTTCAGACTGCGTGCTTAACATGAATCCAAAAACGTCGTCAAAACAGCCTTCCGCTAATTGCCAAACTAATACAGTACCTACTAAATATAAAGAATAAAGATCTATATAAAACCGTTATCCAACTAAGAGACGTTAGTAATTTTGCCATTGGTCACTTTACATCCGGCCATCCATAATGCATTATTTACGACAGGATCAACTTTGATTTCTTATCGCCACAGAGTTGGCTGACATTGTATATGAACCCAAATACGATGTCAAGACTGCCTGCCGTTAGCTAAAGACTTTATATTATAAATCAATGAAAATTAAAGTGTTCTGATTTTGATTATATATTTGAGAGACTTTAGCAATTCTCCCGCTCATACCTGATATGCAATTCCGACTGGATCAAGTCCACGTCTTGATTGTTACAGTGTTGATTGCCGTTGTGTTGGCAGGGGTAACCGCCCGCAAAGGCAGCTACCCCTACGATTGGTTGTGCAACAACGGGACGCGGCAGGCCTGCGTCTGCTACACGGCGGACGGCAGTCTGGGCCAGCTGTTCCCCAACTGCTATGCATTCGTCAAAAGTGAGAACTTCAGCGTTTTCGCCATCACCATCCAGGGGCTTAATTTGGAGGAGCGGCTGGACACCCCGGCCGCAGCCGCCAATATGGAGCGCTTCTTCAAGAACACCACCGCCAAGATGATTTCGGACAGCTGCTCCAAGGAGGCCAACAAGTGCCCGCTGACCGACTTGACCGTATCCCCGGACCGCGTGGTCCTGCTGAGAATCGGTTGCGCCGGACCCAATCGGGCCAAGGTTCAGCTGGCCCTGATGAACCAATCACCGGGCGACGCTCCACCCCAATTGACCAATGAGAACACGTTTTCCCCAGTCCATTTCGTTGAGGATATGATGACGACAAAGGACGTGGAATATTTGAGAAGAAATATGCAAATCGGGAATCCCAAGAATGAGCTCAAGGTGGAATACGAGACTATATACACGGAGCCTTTGGTTGTGGAGAAAAAACCGCGACCCGACAATTTCGGCATGACCGTCGCCTTGCTGGTGATAGCCGGTTTTCTGGCCATTATCTACGTGATTGCGATTTATAAAGTTATCAGGTATGATAATGCGATATGTTTAAGTTGTACAAATTTTGAAACTGATAGTTCTTCTGACAACGATTCGCCCGAACTTGAAAAAACACCAAGTGTGAATCCGGACAAGAAGCTTCCAATACCAAAATGCAAACGCAAGCATGCTAATTATCTAGTGCTTGTCAGATTTTTTGTGCATTTTCGTTATAGAAATCACCGCGAAAATGTCTCAACTGAGCCGAAATTTTAATTTCTTTAAGTTTTTACGTTTCTTTTTTTTTAAGTCTTTTTGGTGCAGTAATAATATTGTTTTTGTGATGTGGTTTACTTTTTTTATCCCAAAAATATTACATTCAAATGTGAAAAATATCTTGACTTTGAACTTACAAGTACTACAGCAAATAGTGCTGCTAGCTATATTTTGAGATAAAATTAGCAAAAAATTTTTTCGATTATAAATACTGTTAAATTGCTTTTTTTTTGAAATTTTTGCATTTTTTTGGGTCCATAGTGGTACCAAAAGTATCTTAAAATTAGGCGCCGAGCAATTAGCGAGGCGCGAAAAATTTTAAAACACTGTTCTTAATTCTAACCCTTGTCAACCGTTTCGAGAGTGGGGGAAAGGGGCACCCTCTCACGACTCACCATCCCCCACCACCACACCCTCAGTTTACGTTTTTACGGTTTGCAGCTTGGGACCTGGGTGGTTGTCAGTTGAAGGCTGCAGCACTCGAACGCAGGGGCGTAGCCAGGATTTCGGAAGAGGGGGGGGGCTTGTACTCATACAAGGGCACGGGGGGTTGGGGGGGTTAATCCCCCCTAAATTCTGAGAAGGGGGGTTTAACCCCCCCCCACTCAGAAGTGGGGGGTTTGGGGGGGGGTTAATCCCCCTCTATTCTAATCCCCCCCCTCAGTGGGCCCCCCGAGGCGCCCCCCGGGGAAGAAAAGGTTACCCCCCCCCCAATTTTTGAAAAATGAAGGAAAAATGTTTCTAAAATGACTTCTAACGGCTTCCAAACTTAAGTTTTGAGGTCAAAATGAATGTTTTAAACAATAAAAGCTCAAAAATGCAATAAAAAAAGGCTTTTTGACCTAAAATTAGCGTTTTTTACCTTTTTTCCCTTCAAAATCGAAAAACGATATGGGTAAAATGCACTCCAGAAAAAAAACGATATGGGTATTTTGCGTTTCTCGGATTTTAACCCCCCCTGATTTGGGGTTTATTTAATCCCCCCCCCCACTCCGGACCAACTTGCCCATGTATGGTTGTACTCCATACAAATTTTTCGAAAAGGGGGGGTTGTAGGGGGTTGTACTCCAAATTTTCAAAGTACCGTAAAAAAGACATTAAAAAGGGGTAAAAAATTTTGCGCTTTGCGCTAGGTGATTCTTTTTGTTGTTATTTGCATTGTTTTTTTAAGTTAAACTTGAAAAATTTCCGGTTTAAAACGGTATAACATTAAAAATCGTGCGATAGCACGAAAAAATTTTCAAAAATTGTCTTTGAAACTTATTAAAAACATCACTTAAATGTTGTAAAAAGGTATATAAGATATAAATATTATATATCATATATCGAGCGCTGAGCGGAGCGAAGCGCGAGGAAATTTTTTAAAATTGCTCTCTTCGGACCCCCAAATTTTTACCTCCGCCAACCCAAAAGGGGGGGGGGTTGCCACCCCTACAACTCCCCCCTGGCTACGCACTCGCTCGAACGAAACCATTTTAATAAGTATAAAATAAACAGCTTAAACATCTTTAATAACTTGCTAAAAACTATCCAACAATAAATGGTTGATAGGTATTCAAAAATATATGCACGGCTGCCTTTGCTTTGCACAAAAGCTAAAAAAACATTATGTAACGTAACTGCGCACAAAGTAAAAAACATTTCTATTGATTGATTTCATACCTGTTTATTGCGCGGTGCATCAATAATCTTATTAAATTTTTATAGAAAGAAATTTAAATTTAAATTATGAGAGAGACTAACCGCCTCCGCCTCTCTAGCTTAAAAACGGCTGTTGCGGAGGCGACCCCCACCTTCACCCTAGATATATAAATATATATACGCCTTATAGTTTAAACATACAATTTATACCAATTTAGCAGACCTGTGCACTGCCCCGCCCCCAGGGTTTTATTGCAGGGGCCACAATTACAAAACCAGGGAGGCACGGGGGCAACTTTTTTGAAACGGGGGGGCAATAACACGGGTGGTAAGCAGGGAAGAAAGAGAAAAAAAGGAGAAAAAAAAGAAACAGGAAGGGAAAAAAGAAAAAAAGGAACAAAAAAGACGAAATTTAAGTAAAAATAGGTTTAAAATGGCTTCAAAAACATTGAAATAAGCTAAAACTTGCAAAAATATGGCGATGATGGCGCCATAAAAGGTCAAAAAAGGCGTCATAATTTAGGGTAATTTTTTAATTTTCGGGCGGGGGCAATAAAACGGGGGGGGGCACAGTCACAATATTCCAGGGGGAGGCATTTCCAGACC
>JASAMX010025120.1:0-36973 GCA_030248175.1 Microlaimidae sp. YZB2_3
AAAGATATCTATTGAGTTGAAATGAAATAACCTTTTTTAAGCTTAAGGCTATGCGTTCCTAAGCCTAAGCAAAGCCTTAAAAACAACCTAAACTTTAACAAATAGCTGCGCGAAGAAAGTTTAGGTTGTGTTTAGGCTTTGCTTAGGCTTAGGAAGGCGTACGCTTGAACTCCGCTGCGGAGTCAGCTGCGGAGTTTTCTCCTAATAGCCAGATTTGAAGAAACTTGGTTGTTGGTTTGATTGAAATTAGAAAGGGAGGCGAAAGAAATTTTTGCCGCATCAATAAAATGTTTAAAAGTGCAGTATACTAATACATGGGTTATTTTTATTGCTTTCTAATTAACACTTATCGATGTTTCAGGTCACACTGAGAAAAAAATTTCATTATACCAAAAATTACTTCCCAACGGTTAGTAAGTTATTAAAGAAAGGTACGATTCCCATACGCGTTCCAAAACTCGATTTGACCGATTCTAAAGTAAAATACACATATAAAACATCTTTGTACACTAAATGGGACACGCAGACTTCGTTTTGATGGTTATTTTTAAAATTTGGCCAAATCGAAAAGAGTTATGAACTAATTTATACCCAAAAAATGACCTTTTTCAGCATATGCAATTTATGATGTTAATAAAAAACTGTAAACACACAAATTAAATTAAAACCAATGTTTTAATAATGCTAGAAGTTTGAAGAACTTAAAAATTTTCAAAAAAATTAAAAATTCAAAAGTTTCATAGACCACTAACAACATGGACAACAAAAGTTTTTTTGCTTTAAACGCTAATTTAAACTTAGTTTTTCACCGTTTTATTGTTCCTAAGCCTAAGCAAAACCTAAAAATCAAACAAATTTGTAATATAATTGATTTTTATTAAAATAAGTTGTTTTTCAAAAATGTAAATTTTTTCACAACTAAAATTTTATGGGTATTTGACCGGTTATTATAAAAAATTGGTTGCTACCATGAAAAAAAAAGTATATTTGTAACTGCCAGACACTTGGTAATACGAAAAAAATAATATTAATTTGATTAAAGGCTTAATGAAAAAATATTTTAATAACATAAATTTTACATGCCAAAATAGGGCAATTTTTGGGTATAAATCGGCTTATAACTTCTAATCAAAAGCTCAAATCTCAAAAATAACCACAAAAATCAAGTCTACGGGTCCAATTTAGGGTATGAAGATGTTTTATAAGTGTATTTTACATTAGGGTCGGCCAAATCGAATTTTGACACGCGTATGGGAATCATACCTTAAAGAAATTATCGCTTAGTTATTTCCAATGTTACTTTTTATACACCATTTTTCCAAAGAAAAGATAACGGATATTAATAAAACTTAATAGAAATCATGCTGGGGTACCAAAAAGCTTGAGTTGAAAATTTGGCTTAATTTAAAAAATATTAAATTAATGAAGACTGCTATTTGAAACAAACAAAGTTAATTTGTTTTTACAGTTGATGTGTTTTTTCCTTGCTGTTATTCTAGTATTATCATTTAGCTATGACCAAAATTTACTCTAAAAAAATGCAAACTACGAATTAAAAAGACATTTCATTCACTTCTTTAAATTTGCATTTTGTAATTTTAAAAATATTGTAAAACAAAATATAAACCAAACGCAACATAATTTTTAGAATAAGGTGTTTTTAGAATGACATTATTCATGTAATACCTTTTAGAATTAAACGAAATTTAAGCTTTTTGGTACTCTAAAAGCTTTAAGATTATCTAATTTAAGCTTTTTTTTAATAGAGTTATAAGTAGATGGAATTATCTAAATGAAGATCAAGTTAGTTCCAAAACTCTGTACCAATTTAAAAAATCTTTGATGAATTAACTCATGGAAATTATAATGGCTAAATAAAGAGCTTTATTTTTTAAAGCCTTTAGTCATTTTTTTTCTAGCAAATCTAAATCAGCCAGGTCTTCTCTCAATTTTGTGATTTTTGGTGTTTTTGTAACTCAACTGGGTTGCTATCACATTTGTGTTTGTTTTGTCAATTTTACTGTTTTCTTGATGTATTACTAGAAAAATAAAATCTTGAAATCTCTAGCATGAATCTTATTAAGTTTTGTTAATATTCGTTCATTTAGGGTACAAGTCCTGTTCATGTACCAATTATCAATTTGATCGATCGAAAAGTAAAATACGCACATAAAATATTTGTATACCCCAAATCTAACACGTCTAGACATCATTTTTGAGGTTATTATTACAATTAAAGTCTTCCGTAGAAAGTTATGAACCCATTTAAGCCCAAAAATTGCCTATGGTACAAGTTCCATATATGTGTACCAAAATACAATTTGACCGATTCAAAAGTAATTACAAATTGTAAAACATCTTTATAGCAGAAATCAAACACGTAGACCTCATTTTTGTGATTATTTTTCGAATTTGAGCTTCTAAAAAAAGTTATGGGCCAATTTGTACCCAAAAATTGCCCTTTTTTGGTATGTAATGTTCAATTTATGTTATTAAGAATTTTTTTTATTAAGCCTTTAATCGAATTAGTATTATTTTATGTATTACCAAGTGTCTGGCAGTTACAAATATACTATTATTTTTTTCCTTGTAGCTACCAATTTTTATAGTAACCGTTCAAATACACACCAAATTTTAGTTGTGAAAAATTTAAAATTTTTGAAAAACAACTTATTTAAAAAAATCAATTATATTACAATTTTGTTTGATTTTTAGGTTTTGCTTAGGCTTAGGAACAATAAATTAGTGAAAAACTAAGTTTAAATTAGCGTTTAAAGTAAAACAAATTTTCTTGTCCATGTTTTTGGTGGTCTATGTGACTTTCAAATTTTCAATTTTTTTGAAAGTTTTTGTGTTCTTTAGACTATTAGCATTGTTAAATCATATTTTTAATTTAGTTTGTTAGTTTACAAATTTTTTTTCTTAACATCATAAATTACACTTGCTGAAAAAGGCCATTTTGTGGGTATAAATTAGCTCATCACTTTTTATCAATAGCTTAAATCTTAAAAATAACCACCAAAATGAGGTCTACGTGTTCTATTTAGTTACAAAGATGTTTTATATGTGTATTTTACTTTAGAATCGGTCAAATCGAATTTTTGGGACGCGTATGGGAATCGTTCCTTTTTCTTTAATAACTTACTACCGTTGGGAAGTAATTTTTGGTATAATGAAATTTTTTTCTCAGTGTGACCTAAAACATCGATAAGTGTTAATTAGAAAGCAATAAAAATAACCCATGTATTAGTATACTGCACTTTTAAACATTTTATTGATGCGGCAAAAATTTCTTTCGCCTCCCTTTCTAATTTCAATCAAACCAACAACCAAGTTTCTTCAAATCTGGCTATTAGGGAGAGACTCCGCAGCTGACTCCGCAGCGGAGTTCAAGCGTACGCCTTCCTAAGCCTAAGCAAAGCCTAAACACAACCTAAACTTTCTTCGCGCAGCTATTTGTTAAAGTTTAGGTTGTTTTTAAGGCTTTGCTTAGGCTTAGGAACGCATAGCCTTAAGCTTAAAAAAGGTTATTTCACTCCAGGTAACTCCGCTGCGGAGTCAGGTTAGCTGCGGAGTTTTCCCCTGTTAGCCTCAAATCTGGCATAAACGGCAAGCACTAAAAGACACCTACCACACCTACTACACCTACTACACCGACCGACCTAAGCAACCTAAGCAAAACCTCAAAATCAAACAAAACATTAAATTTAGCTTGATTTTAAGGTTTTGTAGTTGCTAGGGTTTGTTAAAAGGTTTCAGCCCTCGAAAAAAAAAAATTGTCGTCGTGTGGCGGTGGGTAGTAGTGTTCTTTTGTGCTTCCCCAAATCTTCACTTTTTAACAAAATAATTTTCGTTTTTATTTTCGCGGGATTTTTAGCATCTTATAAATGTAAAAACTGTGTAAATAATTTTCTCTATAAACAACTATCGTCTTAATTTTTTAGTGTAAATTTTATATAGATATATTAAGTTTGTATCTATAAAAAGGTTAGAACAAACATTTATTTTTTGTTTATTTTTTCTAAACTAAAAGCTCTACATCTATTGGTACACACATGGACTTTTATGTTTCTGGACAGTCGGTGTTTAAAATGAAAATGAAATGAAATGTAAATCCTTTATTTTCTTTATAAATACATATAAAAGAAAATACAATACATAAAAATAAAAAAGTAGTAGTAAATTGAATACGGTGTAATTGAGATTAATGTAATTGGATTTCTAAGTGTGCAACAGATACATCACTGCTAGTTTATATTATAAGCAAATAACGCAAAACCATTGTAAAAAAAACAATAGTAACAAAATAAAAAACATAAAATAAAGTTGTTTTATTGACAAAAAGTGTTTATCCCTTTCAACAGTTTTTATTGTATAATACAGGCAATATATATTTAAAATAATAATTTTAAAAAATTCCAATAAAATTATGGAACACAACAATAAAGCTAAAGAAAAATAGTAGGACAAAAATGTTTTAATTTAAACATTTTACATAAGTTCTAAATCACCATTCATCAAATTTGATCATCATATTGAAAAAATATAGTTAAAGAAGGTATAAAATTTAATATTACTTGGCTTTTCTTATTATCAATGTCAACCTAAATAAGATCTAAAAAACTATGAAAGAAGCGAAAAAAAGTTGATCTGTATACTAAAAGGTTAAAAAGTGGGATATAAAGGCTTTGCCAATATTTAGCTGTTTATCGATCAAAGTCACGTACGAAATAATTTGCATAAGCATGGTTGGTAAACAGCTGGTTTATTTTTCCTGTGATGTTTACTTCAGTAATAGTACGTTCAGCAGTTTTTGTGCGGTTTTCCAACAAAAAGAAATTGAGATGCTTCGACAGTTGCGAACACTTTATAACCTAACCGTATGCAAATTATTCCTTACGTAATTTTGGTCGATTGTGGTTTAATTCAAAATTTTTAGTATCAATAATCAATTTTTGTTAGAAAATTGTTTTTATTTCATTGCTATTTTGTTAAATATTCAGCAAGATATTGCAAATAATTAACCCAAGCAGATTAATTTGGTCTTTGATTATACACACTACAACTTTTTACATTTATAAAAAGTTTACTAATCAAAAATTACAATGAATACCAATATACCTATCAATTTTAATAGCTTTGGTGCATTCCGCCTTACTTACTGGCAAAATTTATCATCTTTCATAACCTAATATTGCTTTATGAATATTATTTTTTAGTTTATTTGGTAGTAACTAATCAGATAGGGTGTGATTCAAAAAACGGAGTTAGTCCCGGTCCAGCCCCGCAGTAGTTGATCCCGGAATAATACGGGACTAATTATGGTAGACTCTTGGACTAATTACAGTAACAAGGGCCTAGCCTGGGACTATACGGTGATTAGTCCTGGATCCTACGGTAATTATAGTCCCGGATTAACTAATACGGGGCTAGCCCGAGACTAAGCCCGCTTTGTGAATCTTAGCTATAAAAAATATTATTCTTCTAGCTTTATCATAAAAATATTTATTTGTATAAAAAATTTGAATGATTTTTCTTGTTCAACGATGATTTTTTGTATCTTTTATTTCGCTAACGATGTTAAGATATACACCATATTCTTTCGTCGATACCAGAGTTGAAAAAAGCTACAAAGTTACAAGAAGACTTAAACAAAATTTCTGAATGGTCAAATGATTGGTACATGGAATTATCAGCACCCAAATGTGAGGTGTTAAGTATAGCATTAAGAGAGAGAAAAAATACGTTTAATTATAAATTAAAAGGCATAAATCATAAAAATGTAAAAATAGTTAAAAACTTAGGAATATAAAACTTAAAATTTAAAATTTAAAACTTAAAATTTTAAGAACACTGCAAAATATATCAAAAAAAGTCCATAGACTTTCATCGTTAATTTGTCGCCGAACTTTTATTTCCAACTCACTAGAAAATTTCTTAAAATCTTTTACGACCTGGGTATGTAAAGCTCACTTTAGAGTATTGTAGTTGTTTGAAACCCGTACCATCAAAAAGACATAAGTATTATTGAAAATATTCAAAGAAGTTTAACAAGACGTTTGTTTAAGAGATGTCATATTCCTTAGGTAGACTAAACACGATTAAATTATTTAAAATTGCCAAAACTAAGTGACTGTCGTTTATATTTTAATTTATCTAGTTGTTATAAATTTGTACACAAGAAAACAAATCAATCCAAGTGACTTTTTTACTTTTAGCAATAATCCTACCAGGGTTCACGCATTTAAAATAAACGTGCAAAAAAGTAGAGTAAATAAAAGAAACTTTTATTTTAGTAATAGAGTGGTATTCAAATGGAATGCATTATCGCAGGAACAAGTGTCAGCCGCTTCATTACATGCTTTTAAGACAACATTCTGCAGGCAGGAAACAAACACCTACCTATGTATCATTTTCATTGTTTTTTTTTCTTAAAAAAATGATCCTATTTTATGTTTTCTGCACTTGAACATTTTGCTTGTTTTTGTCAATACAACAACGTCTTCCTAGAACGCCGTTTGTTATGTTACCAAGACAACCACCATAAAGGTGAGTTTCCAATATATCTATTAACTGCCACATGATTTTATAATACTTTTTAAAATAATATGATGTTTAGTTTAATACAATCATTTTACTATAATCTAACTAAAAATCTAAATTTTTAATAAATACGCTATTTTTATAATACAATACTAAAATTGGTCTACGTTTTTGTTTGCTTTGTTTAAATATTGCGAATATTTTTTATCATCTAAAAACAATAATTGACAAGTGAACAAAATGAACAATAGCAAAGCAAACCTAGCTGACAGTAGATTGTATTACTAAATCGACTATTTTAAAGACAAACTATGTTAAAATTTTGATGAAAATATAAAACTTTTTATAAAAATATTAGTTTATTTAAATCCTTACATGTATTTATTAAATTGTCCATTTAAATTTAAATTTATTACAAAGATGCCAACTTTTAAAGACTTAAGTAAATTAATTTTTGTATAATCTTTAAAAAAGCAGGATATAAAAAAATGCGCTCTAATTTGTATTTTTAAACGTCATATCGTATATCATATAATAACGTCATAACATCATATCATACGTTAAACTCAATTGATCGCATCATGATCCCTAATTTCACGAGGACAGCCAAATATAAATTAACCTTAGTTAATGTTTATTTTGCTCGTTTTTTATTTCACTAGTTTTTGTTTGTAGTCCGAACAATTGAAATATATTGCAAAAAATCTTGTAAACTTGTAAACTTGTTTGCCGTCATAATAGGGTTGCTGACAAGATGTTACCTATAATTTTAACTACAGGAACAGTTACCTAAAATATACTGGGACGGTATACAATTATGTACTGTCATATACATACGTAGTGAATACAGCTATGGAACAACTGGATCCTCTTTACCTGAGTCTAATTTGCTTTAAACAGCGAAAATTTGAAAAAGCCGCAGATCACGCTCAAACAATTTTAACAAAAAATCCCTACGACCAGGTAATTCTTTTTAATTTTACTCTTTAAAATTATCGATCTGAAAATCACCTTCTTTTCGGAACGGTAAATCAATTATGGGTAGCGCGGGAACGTAAAAGGGACTATTTTTTCCAGAAAATTTGAAGCGTAAAGCTATGAAGTGAAGCATAACTAACTCCTAAAAACATAAAAAAGTACTGAAATCTTGTTTTGTTTCCTCATAATTCATAATATTTGTAAAACAATGTTTGGACTGGAAAGTTTTTGTGTGAACTAATTTCGCTTCCCCGACAGAAAATTAAAATTAGCCCGCAGTTAAATCAGTGAATAATTTAGGGTTAAAATCTTTAATTAAGATTCCATCCAAATCGACAGCTTCCTAAGCAAAATATGCTGGCTTAAAACTTGTTTCTAGCCCACAATATCTTTACAAACTGTAGTATTATTTATGTATTATTTATTTATATAGTGTTAGTTACTAATCTTATATTATTTTGTCCAAAACAATATCCATTTTTTAATTATAATTTTAGGCAGCTTGGTGTTTAAAACTAAGATGTCTTACAGAACAAGTGTATGTTGACGAAGTAAGAAAGTTTTTTCTATTATTACTTTTTCTATCTATTGCCCACCCTGTAATTTTTATTAAATTCTGTACAAAATTCCAAAACATTATAATAAAATATAAAATTATTATACTTTTGAAATTTAAACTGAGCTATAATTTTTAGTTATTAAAAAATGTTTCAAAAATTATTCATTCCGTTTTAATAATGCGAGTGAGTAATGTTATAACACTTTTCCTTACTTTCTACCTTCTATATTTTATATTTTCTGAATGCTTTTATATGTTTCCATAATCAAAACTCTATATTATTACATTGTTTTAAAATAAGCATTTTTATGACTGAAAAAATAGATCTATTCAAAACAGTCTTTGTTTTTCATTATACCAAAATACAACAAGTTCTATTAAATTTAATTTGTTTGTATTAAGTATCATTATCGCGCAAAGTGAACTGATCACTTACCTGTGGTTTACGTTCAATTATACCAAAAAACTCTGTTATGATGATGTATAAAAAGTACGACGCCTTATAATTGAGAGTTGTAATGTAAAGTCAGCGGGTGACGGTGCAACGTAGAACGTTAGTCGTTAAAGTACTGAGAACAAAAATTACAGGTTAAAGTCTTGTAGCACCCATTTTTTAGTTAAATGCTAAAAGTATTCAATTGTTTCTCTCAAAACTTGCGCTATTCGGCCTAATTTTTGGACGCCACAATCAAATCAATGAATAAATTTTATAGTAAATATTATTGTGGACTTTTGTCTTAATGTAATACTTTTAGAAAACACTCCAAGTGAAACTCATAGATACTGTAGCATTGTCGTTTTTCTCGTTTTTTTAAACTTTCTTTCATATTTAGGTGGAAAATGACGAAGAAGGGGTGGCTGAAGCTCTCCTGGACGACAACAAAATAGCTTCGGGTCCATATGAAATCTTCAAAAATTCTATAAAAACCGTAGAATTGTTTTTGTCTAATCGACTTGATTTAAATTAGGTGAAAAATAAATGCCAATCATTGCAAGTTATAGCCTAAAAAAGGATGCTCAGTTGCAATAAAACTTATTTGTTATGACAAAATAAAAAATGCGACATGTGATTCAATTATTATTTTTAAACATTATTTTTAAATCAATTAAACATTGATAAATTAATTAATTAATTAATTAATAGCGATATACAGTATCTATGTATTCTCTTGATATACAAAACGATATACGGTTATTATTTCATACATACTTTTAATGGTGTTCAGCATTGTGTAACTAAAGGCTGGTTCATACTCATGTAAAAACGTCCCTTGGACAAAGTCGAAAAGACAAAAGTCCTTTGGACTTCCAAAGGACAAACACAACGCCAAAACGGATTTGGTGCAAAAAAGCACCCTAGAAAAAATGCACCCGCGAAAAAAGGGCCCGATGAGTGTAAAAACGCAATGAAACTATGAAAAAACGCACCCGACTGCGAAAAAAGGGCCCCATGGCGGGAAAAGTCAAAAGGAAAGAACGCACCCTAGAAAAAATGCACCTGCGAAAAAAGGGCCCCACTTGTGTAAAAACACTGAGAAACTATGAAAAAACGCACACGCTTATGAAAAAAGGGCCCCACTGTCGGAAACTGTTTTTGTTATTACGTAAACAGGTAATCTGCAGAAAAAGACACCTTCGTGGGGAAGAGTATTGATGAAACGGTGATAATTCAAAAAATTACAAACGCCATAAACAGTAAAAAATCTTTTAAGAACAAATAGCTTATGCAGCTAAAAAATTTACAATATTCATTTAACAGAACCAAAAAGTAAAAAAAAACAAGTGCACTAAAATAAATATGTAACATTAATTTTTTTTAAATAGAACAAACTAAATTCGTAATTGCTTTGTAAACACAATTAAGAAAATTAAAACTGCTAGACATTGGTTTAACGGTAAAAATGACAAAGAATATATTTTAATAAGTTGACATTTATCTTCTTGGTCAATATTTTCGTGGAATTATAGTTATCATATTATTTTTCTTTATTTCTTAGCAAATACGCTATTCTACTACTACATCTAAAAAATCGAAAGTCCACGAAATTACAAAACGTATTTCAAAAGCGAATAAATAAACTTACTGTGTTTTTTATTTAAAATCAAAAATTTTTTAAACTGGAAAAGGTCACAAAGAAATTTTTTTTATTTTTCAAACATTACAGTACGTCGTTACTACGGCAAATAAGTTATTTTTTAGGTCTTAACAAATTTTTCTCATATATAACGGTTTTTGGTTAATTATTGTTAGCATTCTTTAACTTTTGTTAAAAAGGAAAAAATTTTTAATTGCATGCTTCAACCTTTAAGTGAAGTGATGGATTCTATTGAAAAGCTCCGACTATCATGGATCTTAAAAGGAGTCGGAAAATATGTCTAGAATTAGGAGCGAAACATATTTTTTGACATTACCAAAATTTAGCTTATAGATATTATTTATTATTATTTTAAACAATGTTATTATTTAATTCTTAATATTTTTATTTATATAACTATTCATTTATTTTAGCTTCTTTACAGGTTGCATACAGATTATGGTAAGAAAAAATTTTATATACGCGTGTTTAGTTAACTTTATATGTGTTTAGCAGTTTATGGTTTTCCTTTTCCCTTCAAAAAATTTGTGGTTTTTGTTTTCACCTTTCCACTACGTTTTCTATTTAAACTACCAATATCGTGCAATGTATTTGATTAAAAGATCTTTAAAAATTTTCTAAAGGTACTTACAACATAAATAGGCTGCATTCGTAATTATTAATGTTTTTAAAAAAACAATTGCAGCGGTAAAAAAATGTCGAAATCTTTATTTTGATCACAAACATATTGAAAACAGATTTTCATTGTATTTATTTTATCTATTGATGTTTCTACTTTTCAATATAATGCTGTGGAAAACTATTTTTTCGACAATCTAATCTGTATTTTTCAGATAATTTAAGTTTGAATGAATTACTTCTCATAAAATATGGTTAGGAGGTTAGCCAGATATAATTTAATTATCTATTTTCTTAATTTAACGTTTAAAAGCTTTAAATTAAAAAAAACTTTAAAAAAAAAACAAAACATAAAAAGGCAATCGTTTAATAATAGGTAATTACTTATAAAGATATGGTAAAAATATGGTTATTAAAAAATAAAGAAAAATACATCAAATTATGAGGATATATTAATTTTTTACGCGATAGGTGCTTTTTTTCACACGGCGTGCGCTCCTAGTCGCTCTGTTTACGTAATAAAACACAGTTTCTAATAGTGGGGCCCTTTTTTCATAAGCGGGTGCGTTTTTTTATAGTCTTTCAGCGTTTTTACACTAGTGGGGCCCTTTTTTCGCAGGTGCATTTTTTCTAAGGTGCGTTATTTCCTTTTGACTTTTCCCGCCATGGGCCCTTTTTTCGCAGTCGGGTGCGTTTTTTCATAGTTTCATTGCGTTTTTACACTCATCGGGCCCTTTTTTCGCGGGTGCATTATTTCTAGGGTGCTTTTTTTCCCATTCCCGCCAAAACGTGCTTTGCATTGTTCCTTTTGGATTTTGTCCTATTTGGATTTTGTCTAAAGGACAAAATTTCAAGCAGCATTCATATTTTGTTCAAAGGAAAAAGTCCAAAGGACATTTTGGCTTTTCTACAATTGTCCTTTGGACTTTGTCCAAAGAACGTTTTTACTTAAGTATGAACAAGCCTTAAATGTCATTGTGTTACAAATTCAAATTAACGATACTTGATTTTTTTCACTCAGGTAAATTTGTATATAGTTTATATATTTCTTAAAAAAAACGACAATTAAAACTACAATTTTAAAATTTTAAAGATTTTTAAGCCTGATTTAGGGAATTTGAGCCAGGAATCTTGGAGACAAAAATAGAGAACTTAGAATATAGTAACAAACTTAAAATCGACAGTTGATATCTTTAAAATCTAAACCTAAACTTGTTCGCAAAACTCATTATTGTTTAATATTCATTTTTATTTTGTTTCTGAGAAAAAAACAACTTTTATATGGGTCCATATTCTCAGTCGCTAGACCAGGGACATCCCTGCAAAAACCGCAAACATCAACCGGTGGGATGCCAAGCCAAGCTATACGGTGAGCTATGTTTTTTTTACACGTTATGATTTTTTTTCCTATTTATTTATTTGCTGTTCGCGTATATGGGTCCATATTCTCAGTCGCTAGACCAGGGACATCCCTGCAAAAACCGCAAACATCAACCGGTGGGATGCCAAGCCAAGCTATACGGTGAGCTATGTTTTTTTTACACGTTATAGATTTTTTTTCCTAAAAAATTGTATTTAAATAATTAGAAACAAATTGTTATCATATAAATTCAGAAATTTTTATTTATCGGCACAATTTTGGCCGAATTTCAAATGCAAATTTCCTATATCCACATAATTCCATCTCAAGCTAGATTTTTTGTCTAAAAAAATACGCCAGAAAAGATGGCCTTTTCCTATTCTTAGAGCATTTTCAAGGCTTAGTATTACTTTGAATTAAATTAAAAAATAGCCTAATAAACTATATTAGCTGCGCAATGACATATGTTTATAATCATTCCGTTGCCGAGATAAAATAAAAAATAATAATAAGAAGAAGAAGATGAATTAAATACAAAATAACCCACGTTTAATATAGTAGTGCGTGCAGATGCGCCTACAGACAAATTACCTACGTCTCTAAATATAGTGGCGCGATGCCTGCGCCAATGATGCAATATAATTTAAAGTAATAATAAAAATAAAATAAAAGATGAGAACAGAATAACAAAATTACTCACGTTCTAATATAGTGGCGCGTGCCTGGGTGAATGCAGTGGCACCCCGCACCACCGATGATACGGCGCTGGCGCTCCGCGCCGCCGACGCTATATATTTTAATAAATAAAACTGAAAATTGTCATCAAATGCAAGAATAAAAAAATACTCTGTTTTGCCGCTTCCGCGCGGTGAAGCAGATGGCGCTGGGAACTGGCACCTTCTGCCACCAAAAAACCGTCTGCTATTTTGCGGTTTTATGAGGGGATGTTGGTTGTCTGCTCTTACAATCTATGTTGCCAAAAGGCTGTATGTGCGGTTGGGAGTTTTTATTTGTCTATTTTCAATTTTATTTGATCAATAAATCGATAACAAGACCTAAAGGAGAAACCTGCCAAGAAAGTGCGAATTCCTCTTCTTTTAAAAGAGCCCAGTATTTGATCAATCAGTAACGAAGAGGAATATCTTTTAAGAATGGAGCATAAATAAGATAAGAAGAAGAAGAAGAAGAAGAAGAAGAAGAAGAAGAAGGTCTGAATTCAAAATTTACCCACTCTCTAATTATGGTGGCGCGGCGCCACGGGGCTAAATCGCCCCGTGGCGCTCCCGCGCACATATCAATTAGAAAAATTACTAAAAAATTTTATGAAATTTTATATTTATAACTGGGATATTATTTATTCATTTTACATTGATAAAAAGATCGTTTTCCTTGTGATTTTGTTGTGGCTGTCACAACAAAAAATTTGTAAACGAAGTTGAAATTTTTATAACAACGCAAGTTTTTTTTTAAATTATAAAATTAAAGAGTTTAAAAACTGTCAAAAAATACTGTGGTTGTGGTTTTTTTTATAAATTTTACATAGTTTAAACGCTCGTAACAATAAGCCGAGTGCATTAAAACTGTTTAAAAACATACTGTATAAGAAACTCTGAGCGTAAGCTACCGTTACCGTAATGCCTGCGCATTTTTTAAATATGCAAACTATGTGGTGATTTTTACAAAACAAGTTTCAAATATAATTTACATACTAAACAAATGTGTCGGTATTTAGGTAGGTATTTAGGTGCAGATAATTACAATATGAACCCTCAGGGTCACGTATAGTACTTTGGTTTTTATATAATTTGAGGTTATAGGCCCCGTACTATGGCTGGACGTCCTTTGTCGGGTGTGGTCCGACCGGGAAGTCAGGGTGGACGACCCGGAACAATGGAACAAGCACTAAAAGTGGCCAATCAACTTCCTTTTCATCTATCATAATAAGATTGTTGTAATACTGTAGGTATTCATAAATACCTATATTTTAAAAAAGCTCCAAAATAATATAAATATGTAAATCTAATATGTTTATACACTAAGCTTTTTGCGGTGCAAATCGTTCATGATTTTTTTGCATAACTTTCGAACGAATTATTATTATTTTTATAAAACCAGAAAATAATAAATAATTAAAAACTGCAAACCGCAATTATTGTGGAGTTGATACGCCACTCCTGGAAAGGCTCCGAGAACTGCGAAAACAGCAAGACCAGTGACATCATCCAGCGGTCGTTATGTCAGATTAGGAACGGTAAGGATTATTTATTGTATAAAACCTAACTTATTTGTTATTATTTTATTCCGCTGCTGAAATAAAAATCAAAGATGTTTAAAAAATAAGAAAAAAGAAACTTATTTTATTTTATTTAAGAAAATATATTGATAGGTAATAAGTTTAAAAAAAAACTAAATATAAGAGACTATATTTTTGCTTTTACTATTTTTACGTAATAATTAAAAAAAAAAGATGTTGACAAAAATGTTTTAGGCATCGATGGTATCTAATCCTGATGGACCATTTCTTAATGTTTCAAGATTGAATTTGTCAAAATACGCTGAAAAATCAACTTTGGCAAAACCGCTTTTCGAGGTAGATTAACTCACTTAACTGACCAAAGTCACATATCGTCGTTACTACGGCAAAAAAAGCCACTGTCATTATAAAATACACGTGACTGTGGTATCTAATCTTGATGGACCATTTCTTAATGTTTCAAGATTGAATTTGTCAAAATACGCTGAAAAATCAATTTTGGCAAAACCGCTTTTTGAGGTAGATTAACTGATTTAATTCACCAAAGTCACATAATGAATTAATCTGCATACAACAGGATTAAATTTGTAACACATCCTTTCGAATTTGAGTTCAGAGTTTTTACAAAAAAAAAACAATCATCGTACATATTGCAAGTGTACCATGATTGTACTGAACTCAAAATTTTAAAGGATGTATTGCTAATTTAATCCTGTTGTATGCAAATTATTCCTTGTGACTTTGGTCGATTGCGACCAAGTATTTGGCAATGGCTGTCATTTGCTCATGCAAAGTTTTAAAAACTAATAAATAGTATTTTGCAAACGATCCACTTTTGTTTATTTAGTTTGTTTAATATAATAATTTATCAAAGTAACTATATAACTAACAGGCAAAAGTAAGACTGTTCAAAATTAAATGAAAAATAAACACTATTTTATTTTTTTGGTTTTAAGTGGTTAGTTGACAGTGATCAACAAAAAAACAATAAAAAATAGGAATTTCCGATGTAACTTCATTATAAATGTCACAACACAATAATTTGTACACAGTTAATTCTTGTATTAATTTTGACTTGGAAGCCGTTAACTAAGTGAAACGAAAATAAGGGAAACGGCATGCAAGCCTTAATCCTTTCCTAATATAAAAATTGAATATAAATTGAAATTTTTTTGTTAACTAATAAAATTTTTGGATATATTAATAAGATTGCCAAAAAATTAATCAAGAAATACAAACTGTATAGGAATTAAATTATAAATAGAAATGTAAAAGTTATGTCCAAAAAATTAACTTGGGCCAATTTTAAAGCTGTTTTAGCGGATATTTTAAAAAAGTTTTCGCCTTTAGCGTCTGAGGAAATGTTCCCCGATCCCTCAGCATGGGCTTCGGTTCGGATCGGATTGGCTTGATATTGCTGTTAAAGTATTTCATGTATCATTTTATAAATAAAGATTTATAATATGGATCAATTCTTATTTCCTGAACAAAACTTCAGGTTTTTTTGTTTTAGTACTTATTTTATCACGAGAATGACGTGAGAAATGCCATTCAGCTGGCCTCCTTGGCTACACAGGCCAACAATTTCAAAGATTGGTATTGGAAAGTTCAACTGGGAAAATGCTATTACAGGTTTTCATATAGTTTACGACGATATACCTTTTAATTAAAAAAAAATTTAACGCATAAAAAATTATGCAAGTGTTTTTTGGTTTATTTTACTTTATAATTAATAAAAAAATTTCCATGATAGGCCCTTAAGCATTGACGGCTTGTATGTATTCCTACCATATGTATGAAAAGATATATTATGCATTATATGCACGCACAAAGGACACATTTACATACGCTATTATGCACTAAGAGAATTGTTTTTTTTAGACTAAGGTAATTTTCGGCACACGTAGGGTAGTGCATTTAATTTCGGCACTTTTTTGTTCTTCCGATGTAACTTTTCACTATATGGCCCGATTTTCATGTTTGATAGCTCATTTTGAAGCTTTCAAGATACTGCGTTGCGTCATAAAAGTTTCATTGTACGAAAGTTGTTGTTTTTTACTTAATTAAATCAGTTTTTAAAAAAATGGAAAATTGCCTAAATTAAATGTGTGCATTTAATTTCGGCACTTTACAAACAATCGATTGTTTCTCAGTCAAAAAATCATCATTTTCAAAAATTTAAAAACCTATCATTATCTCCAGCCAGTTTTCTTTAATTTAAGTTTCTACTTGTTGTTCAACGTGTAACTGGCAAAAAGTTACAGCTAAAATGCCAAATGGTATCAAAATGAGCAAAATTTGGGAAAAAAGTGCATTTAATTTCGGCACTTTTTAAAAGGACCCCCGTATTCGAGTTAAAGTGCAGCGCTATGAACCCTACACATTTCAACGTTGTCAGCTCTTAACTAGTTACAACTACAATTTAACACCGACCACTTAATTCAACCCGTTTTTACCTACAGCAATATGTGTGCCGAAATTACACTATTTTATTTTATAACAATTACTCACCACAAACGCAATGTAGAACCACGGGGACTAAAAATTCGGAAAATAGACTAAATTTTACCAGGGCAGTTTAAATTTTAAACCAATTTATTGCGTAATCATGAAATGTCCATGCTCTAAAAACGAGTAACAATTTTATTTTTTATAAGTCACACAATTTCACACAAAAATATCATAACATAACAAATAAAAAGCCCACGACAGTCATTTACATATAATTAGCTCTCATTTGAGCTATCAAACGTCGTATTCCGTCCAGGATTACTAAAGATATAGTCCAAAATCAAAAATGCCCAATTTGGAAAAGTGTCGAAATTAAATGCACTACCCTAACAGTAATTTTGTATGTGTTACACCGCAGTGGGCTTGCGTATGGTCTATAGCCGCAATAGGTTTTCAAAAATTCAATACATTCATTACTCAGAACGACTCATCATATCCATGACCCAGGTGTTAACATATCATATCGTATCGTATGCATATCGTAGAGGCGTATAGTGCAGGTGTTAACTCAAGATAACCCCTCACATACAGTTTTTTGTTATTTTTAATATATTTTTTCACAACACAATTTCTTTCTTTAAGAAGTTTTCATTAGTTCTGTAAACTGTTTATTTAGACTCGGGTTGTACCGAGATGCAGAAAAACAATTCAAGTCGGCAATCAACCAAATTCCATGTATTGACACCATTCTCTTCTTGGGAAAGGTAAATTTAAATTATATTATGCTGAAAATTTGAGATGTTATGTAGTTTCCAAATTAAATTGTTTTTTATTACTTTTGACAGAATTTTTTTTATAAAAAAAATATAAAAAAATAACTGTAATTTTGCAAAATTTTGGTTTAATAGTGTGATTATGAACAAAATATGTTAATATGACCCTTCCGCCATATAAAAATTTCGTAAAGCTTGCTTTATAAATATAAGAAATATTCAAAAGCTCGAAATTACAAATTTCATAAACCATAGTGCAAACTGTTTTGTACTTACTAAATATTAAATTTAAATATTTCTATTTAAAAATATTAAAGTTATTTATTATACTGTTTAAGTTAGTTTATTTTTTCAGATTTCTTATATTATAATAATCTTTTTAATATTACAGGTGTACGTCCGTTTGGATCAGCCATTAACTGCAATAGAAGTGTATAAAAAAGGATTGGAGGAATTTCCTCTGGACACAAATATACTCACAGGGACAGCTAGAATATTCGAGGTCAGTAGTAGTTATAAATGCAAAACAAAAGTATAACACCAAAATAATATTTACAATAATTGAAAGGGAGTAGTGACCATAAATGGCGCGCCGTTGTTTGGTGTTTTTAGCAAAAAACTCGCAGGTTTTTTGTACGGGAAACGCAATATCACGACAAATACAGCACCAATCTTTACAATCAAGGTATAAAATTAAAGTAGAAAGTAGCCAATTTCTTTCAGTGCATATTTTGTAATTTAAATTTTAATACCCATTCAACAATTTTTCAAGTACAGAATTTTCGAAAAACGCCATTTTCGGAGGGTCATATCTCCTGACTCCTGAGCCACTAGGGCCTGTTTCATAAAAACCTTTGTAAATAAACTCCCATTTTACAAATCTCCGCCTATTTTTTGTAAAATACACGATAAAGTTTTTTCGACTTGTAATCCAGGTGGAGCATTTCAGCGCACTGCTTTGCGCTGATTGGTCGCAGCCACGACATTTCATCCTCGCTGGCCGATCAATATTCGCCGTGTCCTATATCCTTTATCATTTAATTTACAAAAAATAGGCGGAGATTTGTAAAATGAAAATTTACAAACGTTTTTATGAAATAGGCCCCTGGAGATATTTTGATGAAAAAAATTTTGTGGGCTATTCGGGACAGGGGTAAAAAATATCAAAATCGAAGACAAAAAGTTTGACTCGGTACTGTACCTTAAAGTTGAGCGCACTCTAATTATGATTGCTATTTAGTTACATGTTTGTTTTTATGAGTGTATTTCTATATACGTTAATATAAGATATATTTTGGTGTAAATGTCTGATTTTCCAGGGTTTAAATGAGATGGATAAAGCGGTTAGCAATTACAAACTGGTTCTCAAACAAAACAGCACTAACATCGAAGCGGTCGCTTGTTTGGGTAATTTTTTAAATTTTTTTAAATAAAATTAAAGTTGAAAAATTAAGAATTTTTTTTTTCTTGAAACAAATTTTCTAACATTTTTGAGTTATATATGTTTTTTTAAAACTGAATTTGGATGTTTAGGCACGGATATCAATAAAACTTTGTATTTTACTGTTTTTTAACAATTTAATTTCTGCTATCAATACTGTTTTTTAATATCATACAATGGATTTTTTGAGATTTAAGCATCGTTTTATAGAGCCGAAGACACTTAAAAGCGTAAATACTTTTGATCAAAATAATAACAATAAATATTAATATTTAAATCTTCTAAAAAAAGTAAAATAAAATGATGACGTGTGTATAGAGTACTTAGAAAAAGTCTTAATAATTTAATTATATACTATTTTGTTTAGTTGCATACAAGATTGTTAAGAGTTGTAAGCAGGCTGAGATTTGAGCGTTCTTGCGCGCCAAAGTAAGATAGAGATCTCCTGTGGTCCCTACCGCATTTTTTATATTGTGTTATTCTAAAAATATTAAAAGCCTGTCGGGTGTTTTTCACATAAGTTTGCTAAAGTTAAATGAATCTCACAGAGTAAATAATTTGATTACGGTGTCGTTGCATGGGCATGCACGCAGTGGTTCAGTACCAAATGCAGTTTCATAGTGTGTGGAGTCTGTACCAGTACCACCGACCTTCCAGAAACACCTATGCTGTTTATGTACCACGTTAAATAATAAGATCAATTCAGGCGTCTCAAATCCTTAAGTGAAGACCTCGGAATGGGTGAACACTGTGTACAGTAACACTCTAGCGGTAAAAGTTGCCAACGTTGTTTATTGATGTTGGACGAAGAGTCTTCACAACATTGGGCGTGTAAACTGCTTTTGCTCCCTCCTGGCGTGTCTTGCGCCTGCCTTTTGCATAAACTGCTTAGGAGAGATAAGTTTCAGGCTATGCAACAACAACAACAATCGGACATTCATTATATTGAATAGTACATTCAATATTTTCCTGCACGGTTTTTCAACCAACAAATATAGGGGATTCCAAAGTTGCAAACTTACTTTACAGATATATTTCAATCTCATTGAACTGAGATTAAAGGATTAACTATAGCGGTATGTACAATATTGTGTATTTACATAATATAGATCAGTATATACAGTTTAACTTTACAAATTAGGCCAAATTCACAAGACCAGTTGGACCAAAACAAAAGACTACGTCATTGAAAAAAAGTTTGCAATTCTGTGACCAGATTTACCTAAGCAGGAATAAAATTTGTTCTTACATTAGGAATACGCTTTTAGGTACTAATCACTTTTACAACGACCAGCCTGAGGTAGCAATCAGATATTACAGGTATGAAAATGTTTATTATTTTTCTTTTTTAATTATTTATCCGGTAAATTTAGAATCAGTTATTTTGGTGAGCTATACCCAACCCTAACCAAAATATTATAGAAGGTTTTCAATTCATTTGGAAGTAGGGTAGTGCATTTAATTTCGGCACTTTTCCAAATTGGGCATTTCTGATTTTGGACTATATCTTTGGTAATCCTGGATGGAATACGACGTTTGAGCTTAAATGAGAGGTAATCATATGTAGATGACTTTCGTAAGCTTTTTATTTGTTATGTTATGATATTTTATGTGAAATTGTGTGATTTATAAAAAATAACATTGTTACTCGTTTTTAGAACCTGGGCATTTCATGATTACGCAATAAATTGGTTTAAAAATTAAACTGTCCCGGTAAAATTTAGTCTATTTTCCGAATTTTTAGTTCCCATGGTTCTACTTTGCGTCTGTGAGGAGAAATCGTTATAAAATAAAATAGTGTAATTTTGGCACATAATTGCTGTAGGTAAAAACGGGTTAAATTAAGTGGTCGGGTGTTAAATTGTAGTTGTAAATAGTTAAAAGACAACGTTGAAATGTGTAGGGGTCATAGCACTGCACTTAAAGTCGACTAAGAGGGTCCTTTTAAAAAGTGCCGAAATTAAATGCACTTTTTTCCCAAATTTTGCTCATTTTGTTACCATTTGGCATTTTAGCTGTAACTTTTTGCCAGTTACACGTTAAACAACAAGTAGAAACTTAAATTAAAGAAAACTGAGACAATGTTAGGTTTTTAAATTTTTTAAAATAATGATTTTTTGAGTGAGAAACAATCGATTGTTTGTAAAGTGCCGAAATTAAATGCATACGTTCAATTTCCGCAATTTTCCATTTTTTTTAAAAACTCATTTAATAAAAAAATAATTTTCGTACAATGAAACTTTTATGACGCAACGCAGTATCGTAAAAGCTTTAAAATGAGCTATGAACATGAAAATCGGGCCATATAGTGAAAAGTTACATTGAAAAAACAAAAAAGTGCCGAAATTAAATGCACTACCCTAAAACAAAAAAAAAATACCAAAGCAAGGCAATGAAAGGCAAATAACAATATGGTCATAGCGAGGTAACAAATCAAATTGTAAAAATTCTCGTTACTGGACTTATCCAGGATGGATCAACTTATCCGATGACAATTCTTTACAAACCTAAAGTTATTGGAAAAAATTATGCAATTTTTAAAATAAACTTAGACAATTTTCATATTTCGTTTATTTTGCCCTCCCTTCTGGGGGAAATAACGTTTATGTAAACTATTGTAGTTACATTTACCAGGAAAAATTGCAAAATTGAAAACTTGAAATGTCAAGTGAAGATTGAAGAAATTTTCTTTTTTTGTGCTAGATAATTTTCTTTTTTTGTGCTAGAAATTAAGTAGCTGATACGAATAAATTAAGAGGAAAAAAATTAGTGTTGAACGTAATTATTAGAAGAAAAAATATGTAGCAAGCCGTAAGAAAAGGGTTCAATTTGCCTTAGACGCGAATTCAGGTTCTTGGGTGCGGAAAAATTTCCATATGCAATAAAAAAGCAGAAAATTTTACTTCCAATTCAAGTATTAAAGAGAAAACTTAAAATAGCTTTGCGCTTGGAATAAGTTACGAAAGTGCATAAAAAGATTCTCCGGTATATAGAAATCCCAGTTTTTACCGCGTATAATTAGAAGGCTTTCAATTTTACTTCAAATATAGGCGTTTACTGCAAATGGGAGTGAACAACGCTGAGCTCTACACCAACATCGCTCTCTGCTGTTTTTACGCTCAGCAGTGGGATTTGGCGCTGGGCTGCATGGAGAGAGCCATCACCATGATCGATAATGATTCCGCCCCAGACGTCTGGTACAATGTCGGACACATTGCATTGGTATTTATTGCATTTTACAATTTATTTTTTTACATTTTGAAACCAGGATAGTTTACTCTTTAAGCAATAATAAAGAGAGTATGATCGCTAATAGAAAGTAGGAAATACGGAAAGTAGTATTCAATCGTGTCGTCGCACCGTATGTATTTTTGCGTCTTGTTCGTTTTGTCTCTTGTGTATATGAAAAAAATTAGAAGAATTAATAGCAAAATAAGAGATTTTCTGTCCGTTTCGTGTACCGGTCTGTCGCGTAAAGGATAGACACCAGAGTCGACTTTGGAGGTGACACGTTAAATTTCTCTATCGGCCAGATTTTTCAATTTGATTGCTTAAACACCTTGGCTATTTTTGCTCCTAGTTTAGGTCCTTACACTTTTCTTAATTAATTTAACATATAACCTACAAAAAAAGAGAATATTGAAGGTTTCTTAGTGGCTAAACTATGCTTTCTCAACTGTTCTATTTGTATCTTCAAAACAGCACTAATGTACCATATCGATCAGACAAACTTTCTGTCAGTGGTTGCGTAAAATGTTTCCGAAAAAAAAATTATTTCACGAATTAAAAAATTCTAATTTTGGTAGTCCTACTGCAAAAAACTGGTTTTAGGCTGCTGGTGATAACAACATGGCTTATCAGTGCTTTAGACTAGCACTAGCCGCTAACAATGATCACGCGGAAGCTTGTTGCAATCTCGGGGTTTTGGAAATGCGAAAAGGCAATTTTGAACAGGTTTTTTACATTTTAATTTTATTATAACATTTTTGTGGCCTTGGAAGTAAAATCAGTTGTGTAAGGCGGTTTGTATTTGTGCGGCTAATATTTCCATGCTTCTACCAATTTAAACAAATAGAAAATGTTTCGTGGTAATAATGAGTACGTACCTCTTATTATCTCATAATTTTAGGGTACTTTTTCATTTTTTGGTAGAGGCAAGAAAACGGGGCATAGGCGTTTCTGTAGGGGCCACCCCCCCTAGAGCCAAAAAAATTCTGACCCCCCGAGATATCCGTGCTCCCTCCCCCAAGCTCAGAACGGTCCGGCTGACCCCTCTCTAGCGAGGCTGACCCCCCTCCCCCTCCCGAGCAACTTGGAAGTATATGTTTTTTATTTAATTTCAAAAACACGGGTTTTTAGTTAAAAACAGTGTTTAATAATCATCTTTCGGCCTAAATAGGCTGTTTTAATACATAAAATTCAATATTAAGACCTAAAAACACTTAAATTATTGAGTTAAAAAAATTTTGCTAAAAAAATTAGACCCCTCACCCCCCCTAAATTTGAAATCTCGCACCCAGGGGGTGACCCCCCTAAAGAGCCGAGGGGGGTCCGGGACCCCTGGACCCCCCCCCTCCTGAAAATTTTTGCCTTCCCCCACGGGGTGTGGACCCTCCCTAGCGGACCCTACAAAAAACACCTATGACGGGGGGGGGGGGCAAATGTTGCCAGTAAAAACTGGGGGGAGGGGGCATTTCCAGACCGTGCAAAGGTCTGTATATTTAAGTATACTTTTTCCTTTTCTTTTCCAGAACTCCGTATGCTGTTATTTATGTATTGGTCTAATTTTAATCTCCACCCCCTTTTTCCGCATTATAGAAAAATTTGATAGAATACAAACAAAACATGGTTATTTTTCAGTTCTTTACTTGGTAAAAATATTACTTTTGAATTAACCCTTTTGATTATAATCACTTTTCGCTGTGTAGCGCACAAAAAAAATTAATTATAATAACAATGCAAATTAATGGGAGTACCCTCACCGCAAGTATTTTTTTATAAAACATAAAAGATTTAAATAAGTAAGACCATGTAAAAGGGAAGGTGAATCACTTAAGTCAATATTGCTATAATATTTATTAGTTTAGTAAAACATTAAAAAATTTAGTTCACAAAGTGTTTTCAAATTTTTTGAACACGAGAAAAGGGTGATGTCGCTTTCAGTGTATATTTGAAAAATGTAGTATAGCAGGAAAATGAAAATTAAAAAAACATGCTTGCTGGTAACTGTTTTTTTATATTTCTTTAACTGTTATAGATGTTTTGAATTCTGCGATAGATAAATAGATAACATGCCACTACCACACCACCTAGAAACAGAACCTTTCTGGGTGCTCTTATCGGGTATACAAAATCGACAGTGCCAAAGATAAAACATAACCTAGCATAACCACAACTGCACCAATATTAACTTAAACTAGTAAAGAATAAATTAAAGCTAAACTCAAATTTAGTAAATGTACCCTTTTTATACCTAAATATTGCTTTTTATTCAATAAAATGTAGTATCATCTTATAAAAAACTTATATTAAACATTTAATGGTTTAAAAGTATTTTGTTTCGGAGATTGGACCCCACCCATAGGTGAGAAAAGAGCGGTGGGTTTAAGCCTCCTAGCCTAGAAATTTTGGGACCCCCCCCCCCTAGACAAAAATCTAGGGGGCCCGCCCCTCCCCCCAAATTTAATTTTTTCCATGACCCCCCTCTAGATTTTGAAATCTGACCCCTCCCCCCCCCCCTCGGGAAAATTTTAGGTACCTTTTTAATACTAAATTTTCTTCCAAAAAATGGAATTTCATCATATTTTCATGCTTTTACACCCCTTTTTTATACATGATATGGCTTTTTATTCGATAAAATGTAGTATTATCCTATAAAAAGAACAATTATTAAAGTTATTATGGTTTAAAACTGTTTTGTTTTGGACACCACCCCACCACCCCCCTCTAGATTTCAAAATTTCGCACCCCGTGTCGACCCCCCGAAAAAGCTAGGGGGGGGGTCCGGGACCCCCTCTCCTCAGACTCAAAATTCGATTTACCCCGGGTAAGCACCCCCCTAGCTTCCCCGACATAGGTGTTTTTGGTCGGGTCCGCTAGGGGGGGGGGGTCCACCCCCGGGTGGAACGCCAAAATTTTTTAGGAGGGGTCCAGAATGGCTTAACATACATATTAAAATATAAATTGAAAAAAGCCAAAAACAAAAAACAAAACTAGGTCAAAAATGGCCTCATAATTTTAGGGTACTTTTTCATTTTTTGGCAGGGGGGACAATAAACGGGGGGGGGGGGCAAATCTTTCCAATAAAACGGGGGGGGGCATTTTCCAGGAGCCGTGCACAGGTCTGTATATTTCACTATATTCTTTTTCCTTTTCTCTTCCAAATAACACGGTATGCTGAATCAAATCTCCACCCCTCGTTCATTATAGGTAAAAATTTAAACCCCTAAAAACCCTCAAAAAAGTTAACTTTCTCTTTACGTCCGAAAAGAATACCAAAAAATAGTTATCTTTAAGTATTTACTTTGAAATTAACCCTTTTATTATAACCCCAAGCCAGAAAAAAAAAACAAGAAAAGAAGGAAAGAAACATTTTTTACACCCAGCCGCCCCGACGAAACCGGCAGTGGGGGAAACAAAAAAAAATTTATAAAAAAAGAGTAAAGACATTAAAGAAAAGGTAAGACCCGTAAAAGGGATAAAGGGAACACTTAAGTCAATATTGCTATATTATTTATTAGTTTAGTAAAACATTAAAAAAGTTAGTTCAAAGTCTTTTCAATTTTGAACACGAGAAAAGGGTGATGTCACTTTCAGTGTATATTTGGAAAAAAATGTAGTATAGCTGGAAAAAATGAAAATTAAAAAAACATGCTCGTAACTAGTAACTGTTAACTTTTTATTTGATTTTCTTTAACTGTTAATAGATGTTTTTAAAAACAAAAACAAAAGAACGAACAAGATAAAAAGAAACATGCCACTACAATACCACCTAGAACCCAAACCTCGGTGCTGACTGGGGATACAAAATCGACAGGCCAAAGAAAACAAACCTAGCATAACCACAACTGCACCAAGAAACTTAAACTTCATCACGGGTATACAAAATCGACAGTGCCAAAGATAAAACATAACCTAGCATAACCACAACTGCACCAAGGACGCCATTAAAACTCTAACGCGAATTACAAAAATTCTCACCAAAGCTAAAAATATAACCCTACAGTAACTACAATGATGGCAAGATTAACTTAAAACTAGTAAGATAATTATAACCTAATTTAAATAAAAATGATACGGAAAACACCTCGCTGATACAACCCCAAATTTAAATAAAAACTAATACGTAGAAACACTATCTATAAACCAGAAGTACCCATAACAAAATTATAGTGAAAACACTGTGTATACAACCCAAAAGTACATAACAAAATTAGGGTTTCAATAACGTACCACAAGATTTAAACACCAAGGTTTTAATTGGGGCTATATAACTACAAAGTAAAAAGTCTGCCTTTCCCACAAACGGTCGCGATCTATACCTATTTTAGAAGACAAACCGCTACCTTTCTCAACCTAAAGAAGAGCTTATCAACGGAAACTCAGGACGGCGCTGGTTCTGTGGAGGACCCGCCGCCCAGTAGAAACGAAGATCTCCTATATTGGGGGCCGAGCGACGGTCTAGGACTGAAGAATACCGGTCGTGAGAAACGGGCGCTGCACAAGAACTGAAAAGTCCTTCTGGAATATCACCTAGTTGTGACCAAATAACGGTTTGACAGCAGCCAAAAGCGTCAGTTCGGGGCGGCGAAGTCTTCATCTTTTTCTTTACTTCTGTATCACAAAAAGCGGAAAAAAATTCTTCGCCGTCTTCCACATCAACGAAAAAGCAAAAAAGCAAGAAAAAAGATTCGGAAAGAAGGAGAAAGGTAGACAGTTTCAGTTATTTTAAAATAGGTAATAAAAAATCGCACCGTTTGTGGAAAGGAGAATAGTTATATAGCCCCAATTAAAACCCTTTTAAATCTTGTGGTAGTTATTGAAACCCTAATTTTGTTATGTACTTTTGGGGTTGTATACACAGTGTTTTCACGTATCAGTTTTTATTTAAATTTGGGTTTAGCTTTAATTTATTCTTTACTAGTTTTAAGTTAATCTTGGTGCAGTTGTGGTTATGCTAGGTTATGTTTTATCTTTGGCACTGTCGATTTTGTATACCCGATAAGAGCACCGAAGGTTCTGTTCTAGGTGGTGTGGTAGTGGCATGTTATCTATTTATCTATCGCAGAATTCGAAAACATCTATTAACAGTTAAAGAAATCAATAAAAAAACAGTTACGAGCATGTTTTTTTAATTTTCATTTTTTCCAGCTATACTACATTTTTTTCCAAATATACACTGAAAGCGACATCACCCTTTTCTCGTGTTCAAAATCGAAAACACTTTGTGAACTAAATTTTTTAATGTTTTACTAAACTAATAAATATTATAGCAATATTGACTTAAGTGATTCACCTCTTCCCCTTTTACGGGTCTTACTTATTTAAATCTTTAATGTTTTATAAAAAAAATACTGGTTAAGGTCACTCCCATTAATTTGCATTGTTATTATAATTAATTTTTCTTGTGCGCTACACAGCGAAAAGTGATTATAATCAAAAGGGTTAATTCAAAAGTAATATTTTTACCAAGTAAAGAACTGAAAAATAACCATGTTTTGTTTGTATTCTATCAAATTTTTCTATAATGCGGAAAAAGGGGGTGGAGATTAGACCAATACATAAATAAGCAGCATACCGGAGTTATTTGGAAAAGAAAGGAAAAAGTATACTTAAATATACAGACCTTTGCACGGTCTGGAAATGCCCCCTCCCCCCGTTTTACTGGAAGATTGGCCCCCCCCCCGTCATAGGTGTTTTTGGTCGGGTCCGCTAGGGGGGGGGTCCACCCCCAGGGTGGAAGGACAAAATTTTTTAGAGGGGGAGGTCCAGAGGGGGTCCGGACCCCCCTGGCTTTTTAGGGGGGGGTCGACCCCGGGTGCGAGATTTCAAATTTAGGGGGGGGGGGTCAGGGGGTCTAATTTTTTAGCAAAATTTTTTTAACTCAATAATTTAAGTGTTTTTAGGTCTAATATTGAATTTTATGTATTAAAACAGCCTATTTAGGCCTAAAAAGTGTATTTAAACACTGTTTTTAACTAAAAACCCGTGTTTTTGACAGTAAATAAAAAAATATACTTCCAAGTTAGTCGGGAGGGGGAGAGGGCATACATGGGAAAGTGGGCCCGGAGGCGAGGGGAAAAACCCCAAAACAGGGGAAACCAAGAGCAAAAAACGATAAACACCCATATACCCAGCAACAAAACGCAAAAAACAAACCCCCCAACACCCAAAAAGCAGAAAACCCCACCCCCCCCCCCACCAGCCAACCCGAAACAAACTTTTTTTCCTGGAGTACATTTTACCCATATCGTTTTTTATAGATATACACAATTTTGAAGAAAAAATAGGTAAAAAACGCTAATTTTAGGTCAAAAAGCCCTTTTTATTCCAAAACAGACAGATATCGCACGTCAGTATACCCGAAAGAGCACCGAAGCTCTAGTGTTGGTAGTGCATTTTTTGAGCTTTTAATATTGCAGTTGAAAACATTCATTTTCACCTCAAGAACTTAAGTTTGGAGGCAGTTAAGAAGTCAGTTTTAAAGACATTTTTTTTCTTCATTTTTTTCCAAAATATGGGGGGGGGGTAACTTTTTCTCCTCCCCCCCCACTTCTGCAAAACACGAACTAAAAGTACTAAACTAAAATATATAGCAAAGTGGGGGGGGTAAAACCCCACTTCTCAGAATTGGGGGGGGGGGGAGCCCCCCCCCCCCCCCCCCCCCCGAGCCCATGTATGGGTAGGGGCACAACAGGCGCCCAGGGGGGGTCAGGCCGGACCGCTCTCGAGCTTTGGGGGGGAGGGGGGGCCCCCCCTGAATTTTTTCTAGGGGGGGGTCCAAAATTTTGGCTCTAGGGGGGGGGGGGGGGCCCCCCACTGTCCCCCCCCCAAAAACACCTATGCCCCCCGTTTTATTGCCCCCGCCCCTGCCGAAAAATGAAAAAGCACTCTAAAATTATGAGGCCATTTTTGACCTATGATGACGCCATCATCGCAAATTTTTTGCTGTTTTTGGCCTATTTCAATGTATTTTAAGCCATTTTAGACCTATTTTTACCTTATTTTCGTTTTTTTTTTTACCTTTTTTTATCTTTTTTCCCTCTTTTTCCCTCTTTTTTCTCCTTTTTTTTCTTTCCTCCTTGCTTGCTTCTCCCGTTTTATTGCCCCCCCCTCTCAAAAAAGTTGCCCCCCATGCCCCCCCAATGCAGATATCGACAGTTTCGGTCGCTTCCCATCTATGTATGCGTATTAACATGGGCATATCCAGGATTTTGAAAAAAGGGGGGTCCGTGCGACCCTGAAAAAAATTTCGGAAAGGGGGGAGGGCGGGGTCCAAATCCTAAACGTTATAAAAGGGCTAAAAAAAATTTTCCGCGCTTCGCCCGGAGTGTTTATTACCTGGTTTATGCCATATATTTCATTATTTTTCTGTCATTCAATAAAAACTAAGTTCATAAAACAAAGAAAATTATTTTTACAATTTGATACCTTAAAATTTTCGATTTCCAAAAAATTAACAACTGAAAAATGAAAACATTAAATTACAGCTAAGAAATGCAAAGTGTGAGAAAATGTTTTTTTAAAATTACTTCTCCTAACCTTTGAATTTTTAATCTTATTCTATAACAATATAAGAGGGGTTCAGCCTCAGTCGTATCAAGATTACAAAACAAAGTAACACAAATTTGGAAGTGGAGAGCGAGCGTTGAGTGATTATCTGAGATAATTAATCGAGCGCTGAGCGGAGCAAAGCGCGAGAGAATTAAAAAAAAAGGTCGTTCTAAACCCCGAAATTTTTATCCTTGGCGACCCAAAAGGGGGGTCTAACTCCAAATTTTTCCTTTTGCCGACCCAAAATGAGGGGGGTCCAGACCATACATGTGCAAGTTGGTCCGGAATGAAGAGGGGGGGTTAGATCGGAGAAACGCAAAATACCCATATAGTTTTTTTTCTTAAAAACTTCTTTTTTTCTTGCACTTTACCCATACCGTTTTTCAATTTTAATAGGTAAAAAAGCTAATTTTAGGTCAAATAGCCATTTTTATTGCATTTTTGAGCTTTTTACTCTTTAAAACATTTATTTTGACCTGAAAACTTAGGTTTGGAGGCAGTTAGAAGTCATTTTAAAGACTTTTTGTCTTCATTTTTTTCAAAATTGAGGGGTTAACCTTTTCTACCCCTAATACGCAGGGCTAACTGTGCAACCAATGCATAAATTTATTTTGAAACTTAAATTCTAAGGAGGAAATGTCCCGGATGATGGGGTAACCCTAAAAACTTTATAAGTGAAATTGAAGGGAAGTTTTTAATTAAAGAAACCGGTTTTTCTATCGAGAAGGTCACAGGTGAACAAAAAATAGGGGTAGGGTGAGGTGGGTTTATTAGGTTCTTCTAAAAACGTGAATTTTTAACACATAGGGTAGTGCATTTAATTTTGGCACTTTTTCGTTTTTCCAATGTAACTTTTCACTGTATGACTTGATTTTCGTGTTTGATAGCTCATTTTAAAGCTTTTACGATACTGCGTTGCGTCATAAAAAATTCACTGTACGAAAGTTGTTTTTTAACTTAATTAAATCAGTTTTTAAAAAAATGGAAAATTGCCGAAATTAAATGTATGCATTTAATTTCGGCACTTTACAAACAATCGATTGTTTCTCAGTCAAAAAATCATCATTTTCAAAAATTTAAAAGCCTATCATTATCTCCAGACAGTTTTCTTTAATTTAAGCTTTTACTTGTTGTTCAACGTGTAACTGGCAAAAAGTTACAGCTAAAATGCCAAATGGTATCAAAATGAGGAAAATTTGGGAAAAAAGTGCATTTAATTTCGGCACTTTTTAAAAAGACCATCTTAATCGAGTTTAGGTGCAGTGCTATGACTCCTACACATTTAAACGTTGTCTTTTAACTATTTACAACTACAATTTAACACCCGACCACTAAATTCAACCCGTTTTTACCTACAGCAATAGTGTGCCGAAATTACACTATTTTATTTTATAACGATTGCTCACCACAGACACAACGTAGAACCACGGGGACTAAAAATTCGGAAAATAGACTAAATTTTACCAGGACAGTTTAATTTTTAAACCAATTTATTGCGTATTCATGAAATGCCCATGTTCTAAAAACGAGTAACAATTTTTTTAAATCATAAATCACACAATTTCAAATAAAAATATCATAACATAACAAATAAAAAGCTCACGACAGTCATCTACATATAATTAGCTCTCATTTGAGCTATCAAACGTCGTATTCCGTCCAGGATTACCAAAGATATAGTCCAAAATCAAAAATGCCCAATTGGGAAAAGTGCCGAAATTAAATGCACTACCCTATTCATGTTTTTACACCCTTTTTACACCAGAATATCACTTTTTATTTAATAAAATGTAGTATTATCCTATATAAAAAACAATTATTTAAGTTATTATAGTTTAAAATTGTTTTGCTTTGGACACCTGACCCCCATCCCCATGGATGAACACGGTCAAAAAGCTAGGGGGGTGTTTACCTCGGGTAAATGACTTTTCAAAATCTAGGAGGGTGGTCGAACCCCCCCCCCTAGCTTTCTAGGGGGTAGACCCGGGGTGGAAGATTTTAAAACCTAGAGGGGGGTCAGGTGGGGTTATAGGTGAAGGTGAGCACATAGGTGTTTTTTGGGGGGGACAGAGGGGTGCACTCCCCCTAGAGCCAAAATTTTGGACCC
This sequence comes from Microlaimidae sp. YZB2_3, assembly GCA_030248175.1. Classification (NCBI taxonomy): domain Eukaryota; kingdom Metazoa; phylum Nematoda; class Chromadorea; order Desmodorida; family Microlaimidae; species Microlaimidae sp. YZB2_3. The sequence goes on from JASAMX010025120.1 coordinate 31,954, forward strand.
CCCCTAGAAAAAATTCAGGCCCCCCCCTCCCCCCCCAAAGCTCGAGAGCGGTCCGGCCTGATCCCCCCTAGCGAGGCTGACCCCCCTCCCCACTCCCGACCAACTTGGAAGTATAATTTTTATTTACTGTCAAAAACACGGGTTTTTAGTTAAAAACAGTGTTTAAATACACTTTTTAGGCCTAAATAGGCTGTTTTAATACATAAAATTCAATATTAGACCTAAAAACACTTAAATTATTGAGTTAAAAAAATTTTGATAAAAAATTGGACCCCCCCCTGACCCCCCCCCTAAATTTGAACTCTCGCACCCGGGGTCGACCCCCCTAAAAAGCCTGGGGGGTCCGGACCCCCCTGGACCCCCCCCCCTAAAAAATTTTGGCGTTCCACCCGGGGGTGGACCCCCCCCCTAGCGGACCCGACCAAAAACACCTATGTCGGGGAAGCTAGGGGGGTGCTTACCCGGGGTAAATCGAATTTTGAATTCTAGGAGAGGGGTCCGGACCCCCCCCCTAGCTTTTTAGGGGGGTCGACCCGGGGTGCGAAATTTTGAAATCTAGAGGGGGGTCAGGTGGGGTCCGGTGTCCAAAACAAAACAGTTTTAAACCATAATAACTTTAATAATTGTTCTTTTTATAGGATAATACTACATTTTATTGAATAAAAAGCCATATTCATGTATAAAAAGGGTGTAAAAGCATGAATATGTGATGAAATTCACGTTTTTGGAAGAAAATTTAGTATAAAAAAGGTACCTAAAATTTTCCCGAGGGGGGGTCAGATTTCAAAATGTAGAGGGAGGTCAGGGGTAAAAAATTTGGAAATTTGGTGGGAGGGGGGGCCCCCTAGATTTTCGTCTAGGGGGGGTCCCAAAATTTCGAGGCTAGGGGGGGGTAGACCCATAGGTGGACAGCCTCTCGGATTTTGGGGGGGTATTGGGGGGTCAAATTTTAGGGGGGGGGGGGGTGTCTGGCAAGACCCAAATTTTGAGGGGGGGTGTACCCAATATTTCCGCGCTGCCTTAAAATGAGCTTAAAACGCGTAAAAAACGTAAAACAAGCTTATAAATGCTTTAAAACTGTGTAAAATTAAAATAAAACCTTATTGCAACTTATAAATTTTATTTTTTAATTCTTTTAATAATAATGTGTTTATATATTCTTAGAATTAGATTAGAAATCATAGTTTTTTTAATAATTACGTAATAATAGAATAGTAATTATATTGTCTTGATTATAAAGTCAAGTATCACAAACTTTTTAATCTATAATCTTATATTTAATTAAAAGTTATATAAGTACATACATGGGCGTAGCCAAAGCCAGGGGAGTCTAGACCTCCCTTTTGGGTCGGCAAAGGGAAAAATTTGGAGTTCGACCCCCCTTTTAGGTTGCCAAGGATAAAAATTTGGGGGGTCTAGAACAGTGGCGTTGGCGTGCCCAGAATTTCATTTGGGGGGAGGGGCGGTCTGGGGGGGTAAATACTAATTCTTAAGGGGGGTATGAGGGGCAGCAGCCCCCCAGTAATGGGGGGTCTAGGGGGCGAGAGCCCCCCAGCGGGGTCAAGGGGCAGAGCCCCTTGTCAGGGGGGTCCGGGGGGCAGAATGCCCCCCAAGGGAGAAAATTTTTAATTTAAGGCGCTAAAATACACTAGAAATTTTAATTCCAGATGATGTTTATTACAAAATTTAAGGTTTTTTTATCCCTTTACATTTAAAACAGGTGTTTAAAACGTTAGGTAATAAAAGGTTAATAATGTTTAATTAATGTTTTTTGAATAAAAAAAAGAAAAAATGAAGTATATGACATAAGCAAGGTAATAAACACTCAAGGAAAATTTTTTTAACCCTTTTATAACGCTTAAAAATTTTTCTCTGGGAGGTGAATTTGGGGGTGTGTCCCCGGGTACCCCAAATTTAAGGGGGGGGGGGGGGGGTGTCAGCAAAATCCGAAATTTTGGGGGCGTATAACCCCCCCTCAACCCCCCCTGCCCACCTATGGGTGGACCCCACCCTGCCCCCCCCCTTTCTCACCTATGGGTGGGGTCCAATCTCCGAAACAAAATACTTTTAAAGCATTAAATGTTTAATAATAGTTTTTTTTATAAGATGATACTACATTTTATTGAATAAAAAGCAATATTTAGGTATAAAAAGGGTGTAAAAACATGAATTTGTGTTAAAAATTCACGTTTTTGGAAGAAAATTTAGTATAAAAATTTACCCTGGATTTTTTTCTGGGGGGCCCCCCCCCCCCCGCCCCCCCCCGCCAAAATTTCAAGGCAGGGGGGGGTCCCCCCCCTCTCCCTCTGCGCCCCCCCCCCCCCTCGGCTAATCTCCCCCAGGCACCCCCCCGAGGGGGCCGACCCCCCTCCCCCCCCCCCGCCCCCCCCTAGAATTCAAAATTCAATTTACCCCGGGTAACAACCCCCCCCCCTAGCTTCCTAGACCGTTCTCACCTATGGGGGTGTCCCAAAAATTTATTTTGGGGTATACCTTAATACTTAATTTTTAGCGTTTTTAGTACTGGGTGGGACCCCATAATTTAAGGAGGGCATAGTTGTTTTTTTTGGGGGGGGGAGGGGGCAGAGGGGTCCCGTCCACCTCCAACCCCCCCCCTCTAGAGCCAAAATTTTGGACCCCCCGTAAAAAAAATCCAGGGGCCCCCTCCCCCCCAAAGCTCGAGAGCGGTCCGGCCTGACCCCCCCCCCAGTGAGGCTGACCGCTCCCCCCCTTTTCGACCAATTTGAAAGTATATTTTTTTATTTACTTTCAAAAACATGGGGTTTTAGTTAAAACAGTGTTTAAATACACTTTTTAGGCCTACATAGGGTGTTTTAAAACATAAAATTCAATATTAGACCTAAAAACACTTAAATTATTGAGTTAAAAAATAAAAAATTGGACCTCCCTGACCCACCCACCCCCTAAATTTGAAATCTCGCCCGGGGGGTCGACGCGCCCACCCCCTCCTTGAAAAGCCAGGGGGGTCCAAACCCCCCCTGGACCCCCCTAAAAATCCCCCCCCCCTAAATTTGAAATCTCGCACCCGGGGTCGAGCCCCCTAAAAAGGCAGGGGGGTCCCGACCCCCCTGGACCCCTCCTAAAAAATTTTGGCCTTCCACCCGGGGGTGGACCCCCCATAGCGGACCCGACCAAAAACACCTATGGGGTGGTGTCCGGGATACTATCAAATTTTAGGGGAGGATATCGGCTGTAATCGGGATTTTTGGGGGGTATAACCCAACCTCCCCCCTGCCCACCTATGGGTGAGCACGGTCCCAAGACCTGGGGGAAGTAATCCAGGGTAAATCGCATTTTTAATGATAGAAGAGGGTGCTTTGGGAATCCGGCCCCCTACCATTTTAGGAGTTTGTTCAACCTGACCTGGTGTGCACAATTTCAAAATCTAGAGGGAGGAACAGGTGGGGTCCGGTGTCCAGACAAAATAGTTTCAGACCATAATAACTTTAATATTTTGTTCTTTTTATGGGATATTACTACTTTTTAGTAAATAAAAAGCGATATTCTGGTATAAAAAAGCGTGTAACACATGAACTTGTGTTAAAAATTCGTTTTTTTTTTAAACTTTAGTATAAAAAAAGTACCAAAATTTTTTTCGAGGGGAAAGGACGGTCAGTATTCTAATTGCAGAGAGAAGGGGTAAAAAACTAGGGGGTTTGGAGAAGGGGCCTATATTTGTGTGGAAGTGGAGGGGCCCCAAAATTTTAATCTTTCTTACCTACGGAAATGGGTTCATTACCTCCTAGCCCCGAAAAAGCATCCCCCTTCCCCTTCCCCACCTGAAAAATCTGAAGGGCCCTTCCTTTTCCAAATTTTTTTTGCACTAACCTTACGTGGAATGGAACTGACCCTTCATCCTTTTAAGACCCTAAATAAAAAGCTAGAGAGTTTGAGCGGAGTTGCCGAAGTACCAGACCTGTGAACGGTCTGTTTAGGTAAGTGAACAAAAAACAACACCCGATTTTTTCCAAAACAAAACAACACCCCCATATCCCCTAAACACAACTCAAAACCCAAATTTAAAGGTTTTAGTAAAATCTACGCCAAAAATTTACGTGGTAAAGTTGTTTTTTTACCTATTTTAACACCAAAATTCGAAAAATATGACATTTTGAAAATTTTGAAATTTTTTTTCTCAAAAACGAGTTTACCTATGCTTGTGTTTGGAATATCGGTATTTTTACCCTTTTGAGCTACATGCATGAAAATTAACATCCTGAACCATTAACACTCGCTCTTTCACGTGGTAACCATGGTTCTTTCTTAGCCTAGTTGCACCAGTTTTTTTTTAAATAAGGTATTCTTTTTTTTTGGAAAAACAAACTTGGGTGCTTTTTCCAAAAAAACACCTTTAAAATTACTTAAAATTCCATAAAAACTTCCAAAAGTGTGTTTTAAGTTCAAAAACATATTAAAAAAACGGCTTTTAAAATCAATTACTTGTCATGTGATGTAGTTTACAAGATCTAAAATTTATTATTGTGACAAAAAAGTTAAAAAAAAACAAAAAAAATATTTTAAAAATTAAAAAAACAATATTTCGTCACTGTTTTTGTTTGTGCGGTTTTGTTAAAAATAATTCTTGAGTTCTAAAACAGCCTCAGCCAAGAAAATGTTGTTTTTGTATCAAGATTTCAAAATTCATGTTTTTCTCCTCATTATTAAATGTCCAAGAATTAAAATTTTAATAAAATCACTAAACTGCAAAAAAAAATTTACAAACTGCTTTTCTGGGGTAAAAATGTGCGTAGATTTAATAAAAACAGTTTTTTAGCTCTTAAAAGGACTAAAAATTTTAATAAATCCAAAATTATTGCAAAAACTAACTTTTCTGAGGTAAAAAGTTGTGGAGATTCCATTAAAACTGAAACTTTTACTCTTAAAGTACAAGAAAATGCCTAAAGTTTTCAATTATCACTAAATTTTTTTTTCAAGTTTCGAGAAAAAACGATTTTCTTTCAAAATTTTATCTATGTGTTAATTAAAATACCGTGATACT
>JASAMX010025122.1:0-13000 GCA_030248175.1 Microlaimidae sp. YZB2_3
TTTTATTTTGCGTTTTAATTAATATTAATCGATCTATTAGATCGCACTGAGAAAAAAATTGTATTACACCAAAATTAATTTCCAACGGTTAACGAGTTATTAACAAGAATATTACTTGGTTATATCCAATGTTGTTTTTTATACACCATTTTTTAAAAGAAAACATTTTTATTGGACAAATATTAATAAAACTTGATAAAAATCATGCTAGGGTACCAAAAAGTTTTGGTTTTAAATTTAGTTCAATTTAAAAATATTAAATGAATACTGTCATTTTCAAAAAAATTTAATTTAGGTTTTATATAGTTGGTATGTTTTTTGGTGTGTTTTTATTTGCTGTTATTATGGTATTATTTGTTAGCTATTCGAAATTTTACTTTTAAAAAAAATGAACTACCTATACAAAAGACATTTCACTTCTTTAAGTTTTATACATTTTGCAATTTTAAAAATCTTCTAAAACACACCATAAACCAAACATCAAACATTTATTTTGGAATATGATATTTTTAAAATGGCATTATTTATCTACTACTTTTTGTAATTGAACCAAATTTAAAATTTTAGCTTTTTGGAACCTTAGCATTAATTCTATGAAATTTTGTTAATATCCGTTTTGTAAAAATATTTTGTTTTGAAAAATGGTGTATAAAAAACACATTGGAAATAACCAAGCGGTATGCTTGTTAATAATTTGTTGACTGTTGAGAATTAATTTTTGATGTAATATGTACAATTTTTTCTCAGTGTGACCTAATACATCGATTAGTATTAATTAAACAACAATAAAAAATACACCATGATTTAGTATACTGAACCTTTAATATTATAAAAAAATTAATATTTAGCAACAATAATAAAGCAATCTTAAATATTTTTGTCAATTTGGAAATTGGTTTAAGTAAGCTATTTTTTTGTATTCTGTAGTTTTTTGATTGTAAAATGTTGGGCTAATGAACAAAATAAAAGAAACTTTTTTTAGTGCTTTTAATTAATGAGTCGAATCGCTGAAATTTTCGAAATTAATTTAATATTATTTGAAAAACTTTTAATTTTAAAAATTACATTAATATAATATAATTTTCAATGCATATCATTTCGTGGAGGGATACCCAACCCGCAGTTTTTTATCCTAGGTATAACATTTAACAAAGCACAGTGTCGATTCTTTGCTCATCAAGTATGTTTTTGGAATGGATAGAATTTTGATTTTTAAGATTTAATATAAAAAATCAACAACAATACTAAAAACTTTGAAGAGACCAACTAAAATAAATAAGTAATCTAATCTAATTTTACGTTTTCGCAATATGTAATCAATAAAAATTGACAATCAAATAAACATTTTTTAGGCAAAGACGTCACTGGTATCAAAGAATTGACAATCCCAATTCTTCAGTATATTTGAATTCTTCTGATCTACTGAAGAACACTCCCTACGTTCATAAACTCGGATCTTTTCTTAGACTTCCCTCTGTAAATGCCGTAGGACCACTTCAGCAAGCGGTAAACAAATTAAAAAATATAGTAAAGGTTATTCGTTTTATATAATTTTTCGAGTTAAGAAATGCAACAACAGCCAGATGGTTTCTCGTAGTATGCTACGAAAAATACTCTAATTGCATTATCAGTACCAAAAATTTTTATTACTTGTAAAGTAAGAAGTATATTATAACTGAATATTACCAGTTTTATGGGGACCCCACCTTTTGCAGTAATTTGCCTGCAAATCTGCCAAAAAATACGGTATTTTTTTATTAAGAAAAATAATTTGCACAGTTTTACTTTAAAATGTCTCCTGTCTCCTTATTTGCAATATTTTGTAATGAAAAATCCAGTTTTTCCTTAGTACAGCTTACAGAAACTGTGTCATAAATGCATAATTTAGTACATGCCACATGGTCCACTAAAGGTAAAACTGTCTCTTCTGCGCATGCACAAGTAGATTTGCTTTATTATAAATCGACCATCTTAAAATTAAAAGACGGCCACCCTAATTAATAATAAAAACGCCAACTTTCAGAGTCATATAAAAATGGACGGGTTTTAATAATATTTTGTAACCAAAAAATTCAAATTTTTTAATTTAATTCAATTTTTACTTTTTAAAAGTAATAAATGAATAAGACTTTTTCTAACACAAAGTCAGCTATACAGTGTTAGATAATTTTTACGTAGAAGTTTTTTTTTAATTATTACTTCTTATTTCTTTCGTTTGAAACTAAAGTGAATTACGAAACTTATAGTTTATTTAATCCGGTTTTATTTTAAATATTGGTTTATAGCTCAAAATTAACTGTCAATCGATAAAATTCCATGAGCAACGTTAGTATTTTATCACAAATTTGCGCAAGCTCTGAAACTGAGGGTACTGCTCAGCTCATAGCTGCGCGAAGAAAAGCCGGTTTTATAGCGCAGGGAACAATTTAGAAAAAAAAATTATTTACAGAATTTTGTCGATTATAAAACACAGCGGGGCACAGCCACAATTCAGCTTTGGGTAACGCTTCTAAATTACCATAGAAGAGCGTTTTTTTAATTTTAGAAACTTTAATACTTTAGTTAAAATAGAAAAATACAAAAAATTCTTTTGAATCAGACAATCTTGTACCTTTTGGTTTTGTCCTTTGGACACTTTGGACAAAGTATGAATCAGGGTTAAGTCACATTTTTTTATTTTACTTTTATACTTAATTTTTGGAAAACTAATTTTTTATATAATAATATTATTTTGTTAGTTAATCCTTTTTTGTCTTTCATTGTTAAATATGCACGTATAAAAAGTTGAGAGAGCGAGTTGTCCCGAGAGGAATTTTTCAGGAGCGAATTTTTCGGGAGCGAATTGTCTGGGAAATCTGACGGGAGCAAATTATTCCTAAATTTCTTATTATTTTAGTCAATGGTAAAAACTCCTTTGACTGTAATAAAACAATCGAAAGATCAGACGGTTGCAGTAGGTATGAAAGCCACGATGGAAGTTGAGGTTGAATCATTGGAAAAACCGGTATTTTGTTGGACTGGACCCGCTATTGGTCCAAGAAATCAAAGAGAAAATATAGAAGGCTGGCCGTACTCAATAAAAGTATAATATTTTATTTGCTTATTTAAAAGTAAGCCGTCCCTTTATTTTACTTCGTGGTTTTCCTTGTGATTGATAGAAGAAATAAACGAAAACCTTTATGAAAAACTAAGATTAAGGATTTACAATTAGCTACTATCTTTGAAAACAAATTTAAAAATAAAGTAAAAAAAGTGATTTTAGGTCGAATGTATGTCTAGACAAACAGACGAAAAATAGTCTATGTACTTCTGAAAACACAATTTTAAAAAATTAACTTCAGAGCAATTTTTGATAATCGTGAAATGACAACTAATAAAAATGAATAAAAGCACGACAAAATTAATCATTCACTAGAGAAATCGACATTTTTTTTAACTATAGGCACCTTGCACTGGAACTCGGTTTATACATGAAGTATGCAATAAACATAGCGAGTCACCATAATGGATAATTACCGTATCTTCTACTTATCCTTTGTAGTATGCAGATCAACCCATCGAAATTTCGCGCGCTTTCGAGGGTTACTCTGCATCTGCATGATGCATGCATGAGAAATCTGCATACTACAAAAGATAAGTAGGAGATACGGTAATTATCCATTATGGTGACTCTCGCTATGTTTAATGCATACTTCATATATAAACTGAGTTTCAGTGCAAGGTGCCTATATAAATCATAAAACTGTATCCTAATATATACGAAATAACATTATTGTGAAAAAAAGTGGTGATTCGCAGTTTTAAAAAACTTATTGTATGCGTGTTTAAAAAAAACCAAAAAAAAAAAACCATAAACACCCAAAAAAACCAAAAAACAACAACACACACCAAAAAAAAAAACCCCAAAACAAAAAAAAAAAACAACAAAAAAACAAAAAAAACAAAAAAACAAAAAAACAAACAAAAACAGCCAAAACCAAACAAAACCAACCCAACCCCCCCCCCCCAACCACAAAAAACAAAACCAAAAACAAACAAACAAAAAAAAAAGAAAAAAAAAAAAAAAACAGACCCCACAAACCACCAAAAATAGCCACGCCAAACAAAAAAAAAAATAAAAAAAAAAAGAAAACAGCAAAACAAAACCACCAAAACGCCCGCACAACAGCACCCCCACCACCAAAGCACACACCCCCCCCACCCCAAAAAAAAAAACAAAACAAAACAAAAAAAAAAAACCCCCGCGCGAACAGACGCAACCCCCCCACCAAAAAACCCCCCACCCAACCACCAAAACACACACAAACAAAAAAAAAAACAAACCAAAAAAAAACCCAAAAACAAACCAACCCAAAAAAAACAAAAAAAAAAACAAAAAAAAAAAAAAAAAAAAAAGAAAAACCAAAAAAAAAACCGATTAAATTTTTATTAGAAGCAATTTGGTGATTGTCGCAAAAAAATCGTCAACATGATTTTTTTTCTAATATCATTTTATAGTAGACTATTTTACTTTTTTTTCAAACACACAACCGGGGTGAAAGCGTTTCCTTTTCCTATTTTTAGTTTAGAAAATTTTTCACGGCAAGTCCAAGTAAATCACATTTACAAAACTCACTTTAATATATGTGTTTTAAGTTAAAAATTTACAATGATATATATTTTTAAAAAAATCAACCGTTTTGTGCTACACAAATTCTAGCTTGTAAAGGTAAAATTATAATTTTAAATAATAAATAGAAGTAAAAAATCAATCATTTTTGCAATAAATAACTTAAACGTCTGAAAAAATAATTGCAGTGTAATGATTTTGGTAAATTTTTCTTCGAAATCTTTGACAAAAATTTTTCGCTAATTTTGGTCTTTTTATATTTTTTGGCATTTTATTATCCCATCAAAATTTGTATTTAATGCTTTCTTCCCAAACAAAAAAATTTATGTATTTTTTCGCACTGAAATAATTTTATTGATTCAAGAAATATTGATAAACTGGAGATGTTGCTGCTTTCAAATATCAATTTCCGGAGATTAATGAAATTCAAAACTTAATTTTAAAATATTTTTAAGTTGCTTTAGCTGCAACTTAAAGTTGGATTGAACCTAGAGCCGCCAAGTGATAATTTGGGCGGGAAGTGGGGAAATTAGAATCGAACGTTAGAAATCATTAAAAATTATTCTATTCTGAATCCTAAAACTAACCCCAAACATTAATTTTTACTTTCGGCTCCAAGTGCGTATTTATTTCCGCGGCTCTAAGTTCCGAAAATTTATGGACGGCTTCAAATTTTTTGTTTACGGCTCCAAAGACCCTGTACTCTACTATGTTATCACTATTTTCTGCGAAACCTTTATCAAAAATATGCAAGCATCAAAAAAGTACTTTTAATAACCAAACCAAACAATCAAAAAAGTAGGGTAACTGACTTTATTTCGGCCGCGCCTTAATTTCGGCCACCAATTAAGGGTGTTAAAAAATTGGCTTATTTTTAAAACACATAAGAACTAGTACAAAAGTAACTGGATTAATGTTGAATAAAGTGTTTTTGCAAAAGTTTTTTTATTTTCATTATTCTACATTATCAACATTTTCATACAAAAAGTGAATTTTTTATGATTTTCTTAATTTTTGCTTTGTGTTTAAACTGCATCAAATTTAGAACGAAGCAATATATAACCTTAAAATTTCTTCTATTTAAAGCTAAAAGTTGTTAATTTTCATGTTTTGATATTTTCTTCAAAATTATTTTGCAATGCGTTTAACTAACTGCGCATTTTAAGATTCCGTTGATTTCGGCCACCTTAAAATTTAGGTGAAAGAACCTACCGTTTTTGCTGTTTTTGAATATCATTGTACTACCGTATTTATAAAGATTTTTTTTTGCTCGTTTGACTTTGTTTTGACGTTTTTTAAGAAAAAATAAAAATTGAACAAAAAATACAAATTATTAAAACTTGTTTTTTTAAGGTTTTGACATAATTATTTAAAGTCTTGCTAATAACTATTAAAGTTTGCAAACGGGAAAAATTAAGTTATATGTACCAAGAACAATACTTAAGGGTAAATTTGCAACCTTTAGAAATTTTTATTGTTCGTTTAAGCAATAGTTATGGCCAGTTTTTTGTAGGTGGCCGAAATAAATGGCACGCGCCTTAACTTCGGCCACTTTAAAAAAAAAGTTTAAACCTTCACTGATTTTTAAGTGTTACAGAAATATTCAAATTTTCCACTGGAATAACAAATATAGCTATTGTTTGATTTTTAGGCCAAATTTTGGCTTGATTGAAAAACCCAGAAAAAACTTATTCAAAAAAATAAAAAAAGGTGGCCGAAATTAAGTCAGTTACCCTACTTTTAATAACCAAAGATACAGAACGCCAATGTATATCGCCCAGAACGGACTACACCTTTGATACACAAAACTTATTTACTTAAATTTGTTAATTTTGGATTTTGTTGCAGCAGGGCAATAACATTTTCAGCAGCCTATTTCCAAGTGCTCCCGCTCCTTGATGCTTGCATATTTTGGATAGTTACGTGATGAAAATTAGTAAATTACCGTTTTAGAAGCGTTATGTACGATAATGGCTCGTTTTCTGATTGCTTGGTGAACACTTTTTATCACGTTGATAAAAGTTTTTTTGTGCAAGAAAACTTTAAATAAAAAAAATTGTTCAAAAAAACATTTTTTAAAAGCTTTTTTCAGTTTAAAAGGCACAAATGTTTTATAGACATCGTCAGACGGTCAATCTTCCGTTTTGACTCTGTTTTCTCCGCAATTGAAAGACAGCGGTCAGTACAGAGTGTCGGTGATTGCGGGGAAAAACAAGGTTACGTGCGTTCTATGGTGCACGGTGATTGGACCGCCGGGCCCGCCATCACAACCCAGAGCTTCTTTGCATCAAAATAATGTCACGTTGACTTGGGAGGCGCCGAAGTGGTTTGGAAACGCTTCTTTCGTTTTTTACACAGTTTTCTACAAAATACAAAGTAAGACACCGGTTACAATATTAGTTGACAAAAACCAGGCTGATACGATATATGTAATTAATATTCAATTATTTCAGTTATCACATTTTATTTCACCTACGTTTATTCTCTAAGACAAAGGAACTTATATCTTAATTTTTAACAATACGTGAAATCAGTTCATTAAATTTATATAGATATGTAATTTTTTATGGTTTGAAATAAATCTTCTTAAGCTAAACTGGTTTAGATATGAGTGAATTTGAGGTTGGAGTCGATAACGTTCCAGGAACAACAGTGGTGATCGAGGATCTCATGCCAGACACCTCTTATGTTTTCCGAGTCGGGGCCTACAATGAGTCCGCAGTTGGCGAACCAGGTTAAACTTTATCAATATAAAAGACTATGTAAAGTATAACTGTTGACTATATGGGATTGTTGGCCATGAACTCCTGCAATAAAATATTTTTAAAAAAAATCATAGCATTGGCTTGGCGTATATGATATTCTCTGTCAATTTTTTTATGAGATAACGTACGCTAAAATATTTTACAGAATGTAACATTTTTAACGGAACATTTTTAACATTTTCTTTCAAATTCAATAAAAAGATTTTTGTTGTGGAAACTTAGAGGATGTACACTTAAGTGTTGTAAATCTGCAGCTAAGGAAACTGGAAGTCGAAAATGGTGAATATAGAGAGCCGAAAGTCCGAAACTTTGGACCGAAGTCAAGTTCCAAATCGCCATAAACTAGACTTTAGGCTTAAATATATTACTTGCCCAAGTCCAAGCCTAATCTCACTGCGTTGTAAGCGAGCAAACTGAAATGCTTAAAGCTAATATGCAAATTTTATGCAAATTTTATTTAAATTGTGCAAATTTTAACCATTGTTGAACTGTTGAATTAATTAAATTTTTTTCTCTTTACGTCAAATAATTTAAATAAAACCATTTAAATAGTTCAAGCTATTTGTAAAAAATATCGTTCAATTATAGTAAAAAGTGATTCAAAGCAAAAACTTATAGGAAACATAAATTTCGGATTTTAAATTCATGTAGTGTAATAAATATACTGCAGGTGCCACTTCTCTTCCAGTGACGATTCCACCAGAACATCCTCAAGTTGATGCATTTAAAAAGAAGGTTAGAAAAACTTCTATTGCCTGGTGTCAAGATTTTTACCGACATTTTATAGTCGAAAACACAATCGGAAGAGGTAAATGCTTATTATCCTATTTTGTAAATAAAATATTAAAAGATTTAACTTGACATGTGCATGTGACAATCTAAAATAATATACAGTATACAAAAAATTGGTAACCCACGGAATCAAAAACGGTAAATAGTTTTGTTTCTGGACTTTATATGTATATCACAATATCATATGTAATAACGCCTCGTAATTAAACTGCTCTGTATATCGAAATCAAACATCCAGCATAATAATTACTAATTAATTAAAATTAGTGACTGGTGATGTGCGCCTTTTAACTTATGAAAAAATAAGCGATTTATCTAGGTTTAGCGGCTATGTTTTAAAATTGTTTAAAATTGAAGTTGTTTAATTTACCCAACCAACTTTGTTTGGTAATAATGAAAAATTTATTATACATAGATTATTACTATCATGTGTTTTTATTGTTTACATATGTTTTTATTGTGAATAAAAACATATGTCAACGATAAAAACACATGATAGTAATAATCTATGTATAATAAATTTTTCATTATTACCAAACAAAGTTGGTTGGCTAAAACAACTTCAAATTTTAAACAATTTAAAAACATAGCCGTAAACCTAGAATAAATAGCTATTTTTTCATAAGTTAAAAGGCGCACACAGTCACTAATTTTAATTAATTAGTAATTATTATGCTGGATGTTTGGTTATACAGAGCAGTTTAATTACGAGGCGTTATTACATATGATATTGTGATATACTGTATAAAAGTCAAAATTATTTTACCGTTTTTGATTCCGTGGGTTACCAATTTTTTGTATACTGTATATTATTTTAGATTGTCACATACACATGTCATTAAATCTTTTAATATTTTATTTACAAATAGGATAATAATTTATTCTCTTTCCGATTGTGTTTTCGACTATAAAATGTAAGATTAAAATCTTAACACAATAAAAGGTTTTTTTCTAACCTTCTTTTTAAATGCATCAACTTGAGGATGTTCTCAGTCGAATCGTCACTGGAAAAGTGGCGCGTCCCATTATATTATTACACTACATGAATTTAAAATCCGAAAATTTATGTTTCTATAAGTTTTTGCTTTGAATGTTTTTATTTAATTGAACGATATTTTCAAATAGCTTGAACTATTTAAATGGTTTTATTTATTTTTAAAGAAAAAATTTCATAATTCAACAGTTCAACAATGGTTAAAATTTGCATTAAATAAAATTTGCGTAAAATTTGCATATTAGCTTTAAGCTCAGTTTTGCTCGCTTTCAACACATAATTTAGGCTTAGAAACTGGGCAAGTAATATATTTAAGCCTAAAGTCTAAGATTTTTTATGGCGATTTGGAACTTAACTTCGTCCAAAGTTTCGAACTTTTCAGTATTCATTTCAACTTCCAGCTTCCTTAGCTGCAGATTTACAACACTTAAGTGTACATCCTCTAAGTTTCCACAACAAAAATCTTTTTATTGAATTTGAAAGAAAATGTTAAAAATGTTCCGTTAAAAATGTTACATTCTGTAAAATATTTTAGCGTACGTTATCTCATAAAAAAATTGACAGAGAATATCATATACGCCAAGCCAAAATGTATAAAAATATTTTATTGCAGAGTTTTATGGCCAACAATCCCCCTAGTCAACAGTTATACTTTACATAGTCTTTTATATTGATAAAGTTTTAACCTGGTTCGCCAATTGGTGTGGCCCCGACTGGGAAAATGGCATGAGTCCTCAATCACCACTGTAAAAATGTTCTCAAATTCACTCATATCTAAACCAGTTTAGCTTAAGAAGATTTATTTCAAACCATAAAATTACATATACTGGCAATTTTAATGAACTGATTTCACGTATTGCTAAAAATTAAGATATAAGTTCCTTTGTATTTAGAGAATAAACGTAGGTAAAATAAAATGTGATAACTGAAATATGAACATTAATTACATATCGTATCAGCCTGTTTTTGTCGACTAATATTGTAACCATGTCTTACTTCTATTTTTGTAGAAAGCTGTGTAAAAACAAAAGAACTCCACCGCTTCGGCATCGACGTGACATTATTTTGATGCGAAGAAGCTCTGGTTGTAGATCGGCGGGGCCCGGCAGGTCTCCAAATCAGTGCACATAGAACGCAGCGTAACCTTGTTCCCCGCAATTGCGGCCGAAATACTGTACTGACCGCGTATTTTCCAATTGCGGAGAAACAGAGTCAAAATGGAAGATTGACGGTATAAAACATTTGTGCCCTTTTTAAACTGAAAAAGCTTTTAAAAAATGTTTTTTGAACAATTTTTTTTTATTTAAAGTTTTCTTGCACAAAAAACTTTGTGCGACGTGATAAAAAGTGTTCGCCGAGGCAATCAGAAAACGAGCCATTATGGTACACAACGCTTCTAAAACGGTAATTTACTAATTTTCATCACGTGACTATCCAAAATACAAGCGGAGTAGGCTGCTGAAAATGTTATTGCCCTGCTCAACGAAATCCAAAATTGAGCAAAAAATTAAGTAGAATAGTTTTGTGTATCGAAGGTGTAGTCCGTTTCTGGGCGATATATACGTCAGCGTTCTGTATCTTGGTTATTTAATACTAGGGTAACTGACTTAATTTCGGCCACCTTTTTTTATTTTTTTGAATAAGTTTTTTTCTGGTTTTTCAATCAAGCCAAAAATTGGCCTAAAAATTTTCAATACAATAGCTATATTTGTTGCCAGTGGAAAATTTGAAATATTTCTGTACACTTAAAAATCAGGATGAAGGTTTAAACTTTTTTTTTAAAGTGGCCGAAGGAAAGGCGCGTGCCAGTTATTTCGGCCACCTACAAAAAACTGGCCATAACATTGTTTAAACGAACAATAAAAATTTCTAAAAGTGCAAATTTACCCCTAAGTATTGTTCTGGAACATATAATCTTAATTTTTCCCGTTTGCAATTTTTTTTAATAGTTATTTGCAGCAAATTTTAAATAATTATGTCAAAAAACCTTAAAAAAACAGAGTTTTAATAATTTGTATTTTTTGTTCAATTTTTATTTTTTTCTTAAAAAACCAAAACAAAGTCCGGCAAAAAAAAATCTTTATAAATACGATAAGTACAATGATATTCAAAAACAGCAAAAACGATTAGGCTCTTTCACCTAAATTTTAAGGTGGCCGAAACAACGGAATCTTAAAATGCGCAGTTTTAGTTAAACACAATTTGGGAAATAATTTTGAAGAAAATTCAAAACATGAAAATTAACAACTTTTAGCTTTAAATGAAGAAATTTTAAGGTTATATATTGCTTCGTTACTAAATTTGATGCAGTTTAAACGCACAAAGCAAAAATTAAGAAAAATCATAAAAAATTGGCTTTTTTGTATGAAAATGTTGATAATGTAGAATGATGAAATAAAAAAACTTTTGCAAAAACACTTTATTCAACATTAATCCAGTTACTTTTGTACTAGTTCTTATGTGTTTTAAAAATAAGCCAATTTTTTAACACCCTTAATTGGTGGCCGAAAAGGCAGGCCGAAAATAAGAAGTAGTTACCCTACTTTTTCGATTGTTTCGGTTTGGTTATTAGAAAGTTACTTTTTTGATGCTTGCATATTTTTGAAATGGACTCCGCAGGAAATAGGTGATAACATAGTAGAGTACAGGTTCTTTGGAGCCGTAAACAAACGAAAATTTGAAGCCGTCCATAAATTTTTGGACTTGAGCCGGAAATAAAAACGCACTTGGAGCCGAAAGTAAAAATTAATGTTTGGGGTTAGTTTTAGGATTCAGAATGAGAATGAATTTTTAATGATTTCTAACATTTTCGATTCTAATTTCCCCCACTTCCCGCCCCGAAACATCACTTGGCGGCTCTAGGTTCAATCCAACCTTAAGTTGCAGCTAAAGCAACTTAAAAATATTTTAAAATTAAGTTTTTAAATTTCATTAATTCTCCGGAAATTGATATTTGAAAGCAGCAACATCTTCCCAGTTTATCGGATATTTATCTTGAATCAATAAAATTATTTCAGTGCGAAAAAAATACATAAGAATTTTTTTTTTGTTTGGGAAGAAAAGCATTAAATACAAATTTTGATGGGATAATAAAATGCCAAAAAATATATTAAAAAGACCAAAATTAGCGAAAAATTTTTTGTCAAAGATTTCGAAGAAAAATTTACCAAAATCGTTTACACTGCAATTATTTTTTCAGACGTTTTTAGTTATTTATTGCAAAAATGATTAATTTTTTTACTTCTATTTATTTATTTAAAATTATAATTTTACCTTTTTTTACAAGCTAGAATTTGTGTAGCACAAAACGGTTTGCAGTTTTTTTTAAAATATATATCATTGTAAATTTTTAACTTAAAACACATATATTAAGATTGAGTTTTGTAGAATGTGATTTACTAGGAAAACTTGCCGTGAAAATATTTTCTAAAAATAAAAATAGGAAAAGGAAACGCTTTCCCGACCCGGTTGTGTTATGTTTGAAAAAAAAAGTAAAATAGTCTACTATAAAATGATATTAGAAAAAAAATCATGTTGACGATTTTTTTGCGACAATCACCAAATTGCTTCTAATAAAAATTTAATTTAAACACGCATACAATAAGTTTTTTAAAACTGCGAATCACCACTTTTTTTCACAATAATGTTATTTTCGTATATATTAGGATACAGTTTTATGATTTATATAGGCACCTTGTACTGAAACTCAGTTTATATATGAAGTATGCATTAAACATAGCGAGTCACCATAATGGATAATTACCGTATCTCCTACTTATCTTTTGTAGTATGCAGATTTCTCATGCATGCATCATGCAGATGCAGATTAACCCTCGAAAG